>JANRGW010010928.1:0-16071 GCA_024733675.1 Psilopsiagon aymara | reverse complement strand
GAGAGCAGCCCTGTGGAGAAGGACTTGGGGGTGTTGGTCAATGAGAAAATGAACATGAGCCAGCTTCAGTGTGTGCTCGCAGCCCAGAAAGCCAACCGTATCCTGGTCTGCATCAAAAGGATTCTGACCAGCAGGTCGAGGGAGGTGATCCTGCCCCTCTGCTGTCGCGAAACCTCACTTGGAGTATTGTGTGCAGTTCTGGTGTCCTCAACATGAGAAGGACATGGAACTGTTGGAACAAGTCCAGAGGAGGGCCAGGAGGATGATCGAGGACTGGAGAACCTCCCGTATGAAGGTAGGATGAGATAGTTGTGGCTGTTCAGCCTGGAGAAGAGAAGGATGTGTGGAGACCTCATAGCAGCCTTCCAGTATCTGAAGGGGGCCTATTGGGATGCTGGGGAGGGACTCTTTATTAGGGACTGTAGTGACAGGACAAGGGGTAATGGGTTCAGATTTAAACAGGGGAAGTTTAGACTGGACGTGAGGAAGAAATTCTTTAGTGTAGGGGTGGTGAGGCACCGGAAGGGTTTGCCCAGAGAAGCTCTAAATACTCCATCTGTGGCAGTGTTCAAGGCTGGGTTGGACATAGGCTTGGGTGGCATGGTTTAGTGGGAGGTGCCCCTGCCCATGGCAGGGGGGGTTGGAACCAGATGATCTTAAGGTCCTTTCCAACCCTAACTCTTCTATGATTCTATGAAACTGCTGAAGACATTTCTTCTATAGTCTGTAATGCTTTGCAAGAAAAGCTGGGTTTGTTTCCAGGATCCATGTTTCTTCCTACACAGTGCCAGCACACTGGGCAGTGTGCTGCACAGCACTACACTGTTTTTACAAACTACAGAAATGAAGTCTAAGCTGCAATCCAAGGATAAGCAAAACAAAACTATATGTGTAAGTGAGTAAAGAAATATGCACCATTTTGGTGTTAATAACATAGTTAAAATAACTTTCAAAATACTTGGTCACAGTGTTACATACAAATTCTCAGGTATTATCTGTAGGTTTCTTACATAAGTATTTTAATATATGAGTGTTATTAAAAAAAGATGTTTCATTCCATGGAGTTTCCACAGAACAGCTGGCTCATGCTAGGTCATTGGCCTGGAGACTTTTTCATGTATCCATTTTAAAATAGAAGGGTGCATATATATACATATGCATATATATGTAAATATATATGGCTTTGGGGTTTTGTTGGGTTTTGGTTTTTTTTTTTCAATGTAGGATTATCTACTCTAACTTGTCTGAGTGACTGACAAATGTACCATTTCTCCAACTTTACAATTGCCCGGCTGATGCTCTGCAGCTTATCCCCTGAGATTTACTCCATCAGATATATCCTAAAGATAAATTGAAGTATCATTATGGATCCTTAAAAGATGATTCTTTAGTGTCTCTAATTAAAAAAGGTTGCTTGTTAAGCCATATTGTTTTTACAACCCCAAAATACTGTCAGGAAAGTAGAAAATATTGGAGAATAAATTGTCCAGGCTGTTATGCTGACAAAGGTCACTACTTATGACTTCAATATAGGAAATAGAGAGGCATAGCATTTATTTATTATTTGAAGTGAAGGCAGTGTTCGTGAGGGGTACATTCATCCTGACTGGGGTATTAAGACTGGATATTGAAACAATAAAACCTCTGGATTAGAAAATCTTTTGAAACGTGTTAGGTAACTGCTGGACAAATATTATGGGAACTGAAATGTTAGTTCAGTTTATTCCACTAATATGACCCATTGTAAATACAAGGAGGACTGAGTTATACCAGGTTCTTTTGAAAGCCCATTAGATGTTAAATGCTGCTAATGTGGTATTTTAGAATATCTCACTCTCCTGAGGGCACTTTAAGATAGCTAGGATATATTATGCTGGGATTGGTTTTCTGTGAGTTACCCCAGCTCAGCTGAAAGAAAAGTAAGTTCCTATTAACATGGGATCCCACAACCACACGTTTAATTCTTACTCTCACAAACTAGAGCACGTGTTCATGTTGTAAACCCTAAAGTGAACAGTAAGATTTCATGATTCATCCAGAGACTGGAAGTCTTCTTTTCTTTTCTTTTTTTTTTTTTTTAATCTTTTCTAAAATAAGGTGATATAAGTTATTCATGGATTGCTTAAATTGAATATTATTATGAATTAGTCTTTATGATCTCTAAAAATGCCTTTCCCAGAACACTTTCTCTCTCAGTAGTCTAATATTAAAACTTTAATTGAAACTTTAATTGAAACTAGTCCTCTGATTAATAATGTTCTTTCCTTTTTTACTTACTCAGGCTTCTCTGCAATTATAGGTCCTACCATGATTCATTGCAATTCTCCCTCTTTTTCCTAGCATCCTCTAATTCCTCTATTGGAAGCTCAATGTCTGTGGGGATTATAGAAACAAACCAGATTTTCTAGGTGGGGGTTTTAAAGAGCTCTCTATAAGTAGATCACCCAGGCTCTCAATTGGTGGACCTGCACTTGGAATGGTGCATAGCAGGAAGAACACATCCACGCCATCTTTGCCAGCAGTGATGCTCATGCTTTTTCTCAGTCCTAGGTGTGTGCTGTGGATGTGCAGAGCACTAAATGCATTTACACTGCACGTTGTGAGTTCTCTGTGTCCCAGGTGCACAGATCCAGCCTGCTTCCACCCAGAGCAAAACCTCTTGAGGCTCACCTCTGGAGCACTCCAGGGCATCCCATAAGACTCTAAGGAAAAATCTGGAAAATTCACTTCAAAAAGAACAGCCTTTCACATGGCAAGCACTGGCTTGGTAACACAGATCAACCAAGCTGGGTATCTAGGACCAGAGCCACAGAAGACTTTAGGTATCTAAGCAAAGAAGCCATTTTCAAGATTAATGAAGACATACAGAACATATCCTGACACTGTGAATTTCTGAAGGCTATAAAAGCATGCAGAGAAGCATAATCTCTGCTGGCTCAACTCTTCTCTTCTTCCCTGGGCATCTGTATTTGGCTGGTGCTGGGGATCGGATCTTGGCAATCAGATCTGTCAGCCTTTGAGTTGGTCTAGCATTGCTGCAGCTCTGTTTTGATGAATACTTTCATCTGTATTCAGAAGTGTGATTGCTAGAGGAAGAGATAAGTTGACAGAGAGAGGTGGTTTTTTTTACACATAATTAATGAAATACAGTCTGAATATTTAGTTATTGTAAATAATAAGCAGACCTGAAAGCAAGATTCAAAAGCCATGACTCCTCTTTCCCTGCTGAGTTGCCCAAAGTAACAGATTTCAGTATTACTCATTCTTGCTTATTTTTCTTCTAGCCTCATGAATTTTAACTTCTGTGCTATGCCACAGATTCCACAAGAAGCGGTGGGGATCCCTGTGGGTTTTGACTATCCCAAACCCTTGAAATAATAGAGTTGTAGGGAGGAGGTGTTGCAGATTTCAATCCCCTCACACTAAGGAGGATAGCACAATTTCTCCTAGCTAGTTGCTTTTGCAATTCATTTGCTGGGAAAGAGTCATGTATTGTTACCACCAGTTGTTTTTACAAAGGTCTAAGCTTTCTTCTGCCTTCCAAAAAATATCTTTTTTAATGTTTTAAGAAAACCCTCACAAACCATTCTCCCCCACCCTTCCCACATTTTCTTAAGCCTAAATGACTGATCTGCAGTGGATGGGGAAGCCTTTTTACCAGCCTGATTCAGATGACTAAGCTCTGGGAAGGATTAGCAGTTCATCTCTAAATGATAATTTTATTGCTGCCTTGAAAACAAGCATACCAAGGCTTTGTGGGCCAGACAGTGACTTCTATGGCTGGGATTTCAGTCCTCTATAATAGCCATAGCTCTCTACAATTTTGGGCATGAAGCAGGGGGCAGCCTGGTATCTTCTTTCGTATTTTGTATTTGCATTTTTGTGCAAGTGATCTTAGAATACTTCTCAGTATGAAAATGTGAAGAATTGTCATAAAGATGCCCATGATAAACAGTACTACTCTTTTGGGTTGGTATGATTTTTTATTTAAAATATGCATTATTTTGGGGTAGGAAGGGGTGGGTTGATGTCTGAGAAACTGTAACTGATAAAAGAGATGTGTCAGAGCTTTGGAAAAGATTTTGAGTACAGGCAACTGTTTTTAGGGAATGGAGATTACTGACTGAACTTGCCACTGAGTTACCTGCAATAAGGGAGAAATGCACATGCTTTTAAAGTGATGAATCTAAAATTGTTGCAGTCTTTTTTAACATTTTGCCATGCTGCCCACTGAATTATTAGGAGGACATGTTAGTAATCTATCTACAGCTCTAATAAGTCACATCTATTTGCTTCACAAGCAGAATAACCTCAATTATCTTGGAAAGTGCTCTGTAGCAAACATTCTGAGCCCTGTAGGCAAGTCCTACTTTCTTTTAGTCCATTTGACATTATATGCATTCTGGGATTTAGATGCAAGCCTCTCAAAAGGACACAAGTGCAACGTGAGAAAGGTACAAACCCTTAATATCCAGACTTCGATCAGAACAGATCTACACAACACAACCACAAAATGATCAATTTATTAATGAATTAAAACCAAAAATCCCCAAAACAAAACAAAACCAGAAACAATCCCACAAAAGCAGGACAACCCCCCCCCAAAAAAAACCCCAAAACATCAACCACAAACAAAATGAAAGAACAAACAAAAAAACCCAACAACCCAACAACAGAAAGCCACTGTTCGTTTTTATCTTTCATCCTTTAAAGTCTTCATAAAACCCAACCTCAGATCAGAATTTCACAGACAGCATTACTTTTATATTTATCCAAAACCTTTAGTAGTGCTCTGGATGTGTAGCCTGAAGTTCTTCTTCCAGTTTTGTCTGAATATAGCAAATTTATGCTTGCTTTTCCTCATGTGTACACATTCTTCAGCTGAAGTCAATGGTCTTAGAATCACAGAATCATAGAGTGGTTTAGGTTGGAAGGGATCATAAGGATCATCTATTTCCAGCACCCCTGTGCGAGGCAGGGACACCTTCAGCTAGACCAGGTTGCTGATAGTCTCATCCAGCTTGGCCTTGAATACTTCCAGGGACGGGGCAGCCACAGCTTCTCTGAGCAGCCCGTGCCAGTGTCTCATCACCCTCACAGTGAAGAATTTCTTCCTAACATCTAATCTAAATCTCCTCTCTGTCATCCATTCTCCCTTATCCTGTTACTGTATTGCCTTGTAAAAGTCCCTCTCCAGATTTCTTGTGGGCTCTCTTTAGGTATTGGAAGACCGTTACAATAATGTTTCAAAAATCAGTGTAAGTGCAGGATCTAACAATCTGTGAAGCTGGTGGAAATTTTCTCACCTATCCAATGATTTTTTATTGTGATCAAATTGCGAAGTGCCCTCTCTGTCAGCCCAGTCAACTTTCCGCAAGAACTAGGTGCTGGAGCATTTGAAGCCCAGCTTAACATTAGGGAGTTTGTGACAGAAATAAAGGAGGAAAATGCTTAGTGCTTCATGCCCTGGATCACACACAGTCCTGCTGTGTTTTCTAAACTTGTAAAGTTTTTGTAAAAACGTATAAATTATCAAAGAGTCACCATAACAGTCAACATGTTTGGGGAAGTATGTCTGCAATTTGTTATAAGTTTTTTATCCTGGCACAAACTCATGCTGCCAAGCACAATTTGTGTGTGACAGGTAAGTCTGTATTACTGTCCTCATTTTTAGATTTTTCTTATTGCTTACAGACAGGGGAGAACAAAATATAGTGTATAGGTTGGCTTGCCAAGTCCTTGTTTGCGTGTACACGTACAGAATCCTGGAATATTGACCAGTTTGGGTCGGAAAGAAATTTAAGGTCATCTAGTTCCAACCCTCCTGCCATGGTCAGGGATGCCTCCACTAGATCATGTTGCCCAAGTTCCTGTCTAGCCTGGCTTTGAACACTACCAGAAATGAAGCATTCATAACTTCCTTGGGCAATCTGTTCCAGTGCCTCACCACCTCAGCATGAGCATCAGCTATCCTTGCTGGACTCTGGGTTCACTGAACTGCTCCCACTTGAGCCCTGCTCAGTGGCAACTGTGGCAGCAATAGCTCCATGGTGGGAACCCACTGCCTTGAAGTTTGGTAGCAGCTCATCTCATGTTAGCACTTCCAAATCCCTCTGAATTGTCCTGGGGCTCCTTGAAACATTTGTGGCTGTGGTTTTTGGTAGCAAGAGCTGAATCTGAACAGATACTGGGTGTAAGATGCTTCCAATGCACTCACACAGTTAGATGTATTGAAAAAATGTATTTTTCCAACATATGATGGTATATATTATATATATGAGTGGAAACTAGTCTTGCTACAGTTCAGCACTAACAGCCAAAGGAAACAGTGTCAGTGAATTCTGCATGACTCGAAGGCTTCCTTCTGGTTGGGCACCCATTATTCCTGCATGAGTTGCTATCTGTTGCTTATGTTGTTTACTCACCAGCTCCTAAGCCATTACCTTCAGTACACTGATCTGGTAAAAAGCAAAGGGGAAAATTGTGTGATTCCAGCTGTTGTAAACAGTACAGTAGACTGGCAGAGGAGAATTTTGTTTTGCTTTAGGGTTGGTTTTTTTTTTTTGTGGACCAAAATTAACAAAGAGTATGGAAAACAGGAAAGATAAGCAAAAAATGTTTCTTTTTATTCTGCTCAGTTAATACTTTGAAAAGATACAGGACAGGATTTGGTGAAAAGGTTTTTTTACTGCCTATATTCAAGCAGTAGGTGTAATACTGCTATGTATTCTGGCAAAAGTGTCTTTCAAATAAATGTCGAACATTGGGTTATGTTTATTTTTTTGCTGCTTTGTTTTCATTTTTATACTTCAAAAATGTTACAGAAATTATAGTTAACCTTTTAATTAGAAAAGTTCTAAAACTAGAAATGCATTATACTTTCAATTTTCCTTCCACCAAAAAAGGAATATAACACATGCTAATTAAGAATTATTAAAAGAAATAGTTTATTAGCAATTTCAATTTTAAAAATGTCATTTTGAAAATTGTTTGTTTAAATGCATGTGAAAATAACAATGATGCTTCTTAGACACATCAGTGACTTGATTTTCTTTCTTACTAGATTGTCACATAAAGATGAGCAATCTCTGTAATACACTATCATTTTCTTGATTGCTTCTCTTGTCACTGAAAAATAATTTAAAGAGATAATTAAACTTTTTAAAAAAAAATCACACTGATTCAGTAAAATAATTCAACATAGTTGACCAGCAGAAATGCAGAACTTAGTGGACCTGTATATGCTGAACTCATATACATATATATAAAAATATGCAGTACCTCCTTAATACCTTCCAGTGCAGTTGATATTGATTATACTGCGCCAACAAACAAGACAGTGCTGTTGTGTTATACATGCCAACCATTCTCAGCTTGGAAAAAGAGATGACCAAGGTAAGTCTATTGGTTTACACAAAATCTGATTTTAAGGGGCATTTTACCTCATGAGAGCTGATCAATCCAGGAAACAGGACTGGTTTGTCTTTACTAGCTAGTTATTCATGTGAGTAATTTCTTATGTATAGTTACTGCTTTCCCACTATACTGGGGAGGAGGGTGTTGAGCTCTTGAATTAGCTGCCATAATAGCTCCTTTTGAACAAATACCAGTTTACTCAGAATATTTTGTTGTCTTTAGTTTGTTAGTAGAGCATCTGGAAAGCAATAATACCTCCATGGATGTGCCTTTGCCTTTGTGGTGGCTTGAATGGTTTGGTTAAGATCAGCCTTCCAAAAATCAGGGACAATGCCACTGCAGTTCATCAAGCGTCTGGTACTATGCATTTGTCCATGGCAACAAGCCCATTAGCAAAATCTTGTTTAGACTGATGTTACAAACATGCCTAAATGACTATTGAGCCAGCAAACCTCCACATCTGACGGAGGATATGTCTACTCTGTGGGGAAAGGTGGGAATGAAGCTTCAAGCCAGCTAGCTCAGATGCCAATGACTTAGATGGGTTCGTGTGAGGTGTGGGTTAGACTGTCCATTTAGACAAATGTCTCACCAGGTCCTACAACCTGCAGTGAATTTGATACCACTGCTGCTCAAAGGTAGCTGACACATAACTGCACATGAGGCAGGCTACCTTTTACTCACTGTGGAGACCAAGCTTCCTTGTCTTCCAAAAGCTGTATTCACTGTGATAGTGCTGGTGGATTTAAGACAAACAAGCAAACAAACAAAAAAACAGTATTTCTCTATTAGTGCCATTAAATCAAACTAGACATAGAAAGCAGAGCCAATACACTGTATTTTCGTGGCAGATGGAACAAAAGTGTTACTCATATTTATTCCTATCTTATTTGATGCCTCAATCCATGAAAATTTACAGTCTCAGAAAGTGCCCCCACATTGACAATTCTCAAGTAGCAGAAAGATAAGAAATGCACTTAAGATGGCATTTTTGTTCTGCTTATCAAGTGGGGATTCATTAGACACAGTTTAGTCATGGTGGCTGTACTAACTCTTCTTCCTACGACTGCCCACTGTGTCTTCTTTTTAACGTGGTTCCCCATCTCACCCAATAGCTGCATAACATTTTTGAGAGCTTTTTTCCACAAAACAAGCTTCCAAATTAACAGCTCTTGGATCATGTCCTGTCTTTCCAATTTTTTGTGCAGCATAACACTGATCCCTGCCAGAGGTGTTCTTTCATAATAACAACAAAACACAAAAACTTTGAGAGGTTAAGCAGAATCTAGTGAGTCATTGACTTTTATCTCAAAAATATTACTGCAGATTCCAATATCCATCATGAGTTATGAATTTTCTTGGTAGAAGACTCAGTACTGTAGATCTCTTATCTTTACAAAACATTTGCAGGGAGATTTAATAACTTGCATTTAGCCAATGGTACACTTGGGCAAAGAAAGGCAAACATGATCTGGGGCTTCTAAACTTTTATCCAATTCTACAAAAGCACTGCCTCTATTCTGCTGAGAAAAATGGGCAATAACCTGCTATATTCCCGAAGGCTGCTTGTTTCTTATATGTAATTCATTATTGTTATTATTATTATTACTATTATCATTATTCAGAGGATAGTGATTCTAATTTAGTAGGTGATTTTATATAGAGCAGATGTCTGAAAAGTGAGACTACTGCTTTTTAACCACTAAGGAATACATTCTCCCAGACTGATATATTCATTTCACATATTGTAAATAGATTATGATTAATTTTTACAGACTCTTCTTCAAATTTTTACATTAGTGAACTCTCCTTTTCCAAATATCTTTGTTACATTCCCTTTCTCTCATAATGTGGCTTCCCTCAACAGATGGTGTTGTTGAATGCACAGCCAAGTTTTTTAGCACCTGTGAGAATGGGGAAAAACATACTGTTCAAAGATGTCCATAACCCACACACAACTATTAGGAAGCAACACATGAGATTAAAAAGATACAGATGATTCTGTGTTTTTAAATTAAGAATTCATTCTATGTGATATTGAACCCAGATTATCACTTACAAAAAAAGCCATGGCTGTGGCTGTGGAATGATCCTTCCAGAGACTGGTGATGGATTAGGCTAATGGAGAAAATGATGGTGTGAGCAAACACATTTTATTTCTTACTTGCAGGAAAGCAGGGATGTAGACATGGTGAGCTATTTTGGCTCAGTTGACAAGTGATGTGTCATTAACCTGTGGTAACTTAGTTACCTTCAATTATTTGCCCACAAATATCAGGCAAAAGCACCTTGCTTTAGGCAAAAACAAGACTTGAAACACCAAGTGTCCATGGCAGACTTTACTACTCCAGGCTGCCTTTCTATAGATAGATGCACTGAAATCACTTTGTTCATGAGCAGAGCTTGGTGGAACTGTAACCAGAACACCTCTCTCCCCTCAAAAAAACTCACCAAAAGCAAAGAAATAAACCACCTTTACAATGCTTCTTGTTTTATAGCTAACTCTGGTAAGTTTTCAGTGCCTCAAGGCTGAAAAGCAGGAATAAAGCTAGCTCATAGGTTAGCTAGGTTGGGTTTTATTACTGTTCTGTATTATTAAGACAGTAAAGAATGGCTATATGTCATACAAGCAGTTTTGTCTCATGCATTATGTCTGTTCAGTGTTAGTCTTATTAAAACTTTCAATGCCTGTATGCAAAACTGGAGGGCTAGTATTTTCATAGTATTTTTAAGAGGGGCACTTTACTGAATGAGTGACCTTGCATTTTGAGTTTGCTTTTTCAAAAGTATGAAAACAGCATATAACATCTGCGACCTATTTACCCATGCGGAGTGAAAACAGTGAGCAAGCATCATTCCTTTTATGTCCAGAAAGTGTGTCCCTAACACCCTGGAGATTAGAATACAGCAACTGATTTTGCTTTTACTGAGACAGTGAGTTTAAAGCAAACCTAGCAAGTATTGCTTCTGAAAATGCCAAATGACACTGCATTAAAGCCCCAAATATTTTAAATATTTTAAGGTCACCTTGGACAGCCATTGACATATTAAAGACAACTAATTAGTGCCAGGTTTGCTTTTACTAATTGCAGTGATTAAAGAATTTTTATAAATTATTTTTAATCAACAGTAACAATCTGATTTGGATAATTTCTTTCTGTACTTCACAGAATTCATTGCTTTTTGTTGCTATAAGTTAAACTGAGATTAAAAAGACTAATTTGCCATTGAGGAGTACCGTGAATGTTTTGTCTGTTTTGAGCAGAAGTACAATGTTTACTGCTCAGACACACAGCCACCAACCCAACCTCACTCAAGTAGCAAACTAGAAAACTGTAACAAAAGCAACAAATATCTTACTAAGTTGCCTTTTAATTTAACACAACTCCCCAGGGCCTAAGACATTGGGTTGTAAAGTTAATTAAAAATTTATTAAGTATTTCTTTAGATCAAGAGATACTTGCATGTAAATGTATTTAAGCAAAAGCTGTTTTACATGTTTGAGTTATCAGAATGTACCTCACATACAGTTATTTCCTTTTTTTTTCTATGACTTTTGGGTTCTGGATTGAACTTAATTCCAATTTTATTTAATCTGCTCCTATTCAGAAATCCTACCTAATCATGGTCCCTCGTCCAAGCTAATGGAGATCTTGCTGAAGAAGAGGGATTCATGTAATTCCACAAAAAAACTAGACAACAGCAAAAGATATCTTATTTAGTAGAAAAGTTTTTCAAATCTATCAAAAATATTAGAGAAACCTGGTTATAACTGGTCAGAGTTTGCTCAGAAAAGTATAAGGTTCTCTTTGAGCTTTGTTGAACTTAGTCAAGAATTTGACCTGGAAGAAAATAATATGACACTAGGGGTATTTTATATTAGCAGAATTTATGTGTGCTTTGGGATTTTTATAAAGATGTATCATTTTTTAATATGCATGCATTGTAGTCTGCTTTTTCCTTATCAACTTAGTGAGTAAAGTATAATTTGGAGAGCTCGCTTGGCAGCTACTTTTGTACACCACTGGTCATAGATTCTCTCCACACACAATTTCACACTGCTTTCTGGAGTTAGAAACTTGTGAAGTCTTAATGTCCTGTATCTTAAGGAAATTTAGCTCCTCAAATGCAAATAGTTACATCTAGTTACAAAGTATAATCTTTCACATAATTTATTTATGGAACATGTGAGGAACTAATCCAGAAGATAAATGAACTGTACAATTTCAAATACTTCTATACATATGGGCTGGCTCATGGTAGAATTTATCACTGATATTGTAAAAACATTGCCCACCTAAAATAAAACAAAATTGTCTACTAAAATAACAATCTGAAACATAATATTGATCCACCATGATTCTTTTTTCGAAGACTTCTCAATGTTATTTTTGTATCTTACAATGGAATCTCCTGGGTTTTTACGGGAGATGACAGCAATTATCAATTTTAGATATAGGTGAGTTAGGCTTCTTGTAGAGACAGTGGGGAGAGAGGCTACTTGGACTTCCCACCTCTCCAGTCCAACAACAACAAAATCAGAATTATTCCTCCATCTGGAATACCACAAGTGTGTACCCATAAAACATCATCTCTTCTCTAACCTGGGAAGAAGAACTTAACAAAAGAAATTAGGAGGATGAAGTCAGCCCATGGAGTCTTCACATGTGACCCGTCCCACCCCCAAAGTTTATCACATTTGAAATATAGACCATGGAAACAAATCTGCCACCTTGCAAGAGTCCATCTGCTGTCTTGTTTTGTTTCCATCTTGCACCTGCAAAATTAGGTCCTACTCTTAAAATTAATCTTGGGATGGAAGAGACTGAGCATCATGAAAACTGAAAGGATATGAGAAATGTATTACATTTAACCATTGCAGAGTAAATCAGAGCATTCTTTTACACAGAATGTAGGAAGATGTATGACGATTTTGGTAACAAAATTTCATGCTCCCAAATATCATATGAGAAGTATTCCTTCTGCATGAAGGCAGTTTCTCAACAGATATGGATTTGATTATACTCCAATAAATAGATCATAAATCCAGAAATGAGAATCCAAGGTGACAGGATTAGTGGAGTGATAATACCAGAATCCTGTTATCATACATTATATAACGTAATGGAGTGCAATCTAGATTTTTTAATATGAACTTAAAGAGCTTAATCTTTCCATGCAGATAGCATTGTTAAAAACTTTCTTTATCATACCACAGTATCTCTTTAAAATGCTAATCAACACATCTACTTTTGTGTGTTTTCCTCATAGTATTTCTATGAGTTTATGCCACAACCTCCTCAAAAGTTTTCAAACAATTTCACAGGAAAAGGTAGAGCTAACTGTAGCTTCTGCACAGATTCAGCTTTAAAATATCCACTGCTGTTTGGAAGAAGTTCTTGTTAACATTAATTGCAACACTATGTGTGCAGTTTTAAACGTTTGGGTTTTTTTTTTCATCTTAGTAGGTGTATTTTAATAGCTTGTTTGGCAAGAGATTGTTAGAAGAAAAAATTGAAAGATGAAAGCTTTTCTTGTCCCTAATAATATTTTATCAATTTTCCAGTTGCAAAACATTATTTTAAGTAAAAATAGAAAATATTTTCATAAAGCACAGGTAAGCACATAAATAAAGACTCCTGTTCAGGTTAAGTTTAGAGCCGCATCTGTGGGGGTCATGGGTTATGCTCTAGGATAGAAACCACTTTACAATGTTCAAGACTAAAAGAATGAGGGCCATGAGAAGTGCTTGTGTTTGTCCTGATAGATGCAGTTATACCTGTGAAAAGGAGGCTCAAATGGCACAGCCATTGGAGATGCATAGCACAGTTGAGCTGGCTGTGCCAGGTTTACCTGCCTTGCAGTGCCACAGACCAGAAGGAGTTAGTACAGTAAAAATAATACTGAGCTACATTTAGATTTGGACCAGGAAAGGCACTTGAAGTATCTTTGTAGCTCACCACTGGGGCAGTGAGCAAGTGAGGCTTTGGGCTAAGGCCAGCATGATTTTTAAGATCATAGCTAGAGAGGTTAGTAGATCAGAACTTAGGTGCCAGTGTGAGAATATGGATCAGGGGAGTCCTGAATAGGCAAGTTCAAAGCAAAATCCAGAAACGTTCCTATTAAACTAACTTTGAGCATCACTACATCTATGTCTCTTGCTCCACATGTTAAATTGCTTTTTGTGTTTTGTGTGGAGTTATCAATGCATCTACATTTATTTGTCAGTGACATGGAAGATGATAATGAGTCATTGTTTTTCACCCACTAATGGATTTTTGTAGATCTATTGATGGCAAGAATTTGTAACTGTTTTGAAAGTAGTCCATGTGGCCTTAAGTTCTGCTTGTGGCTGAACAAGGGGAACATCACTGTAAGCACTAACTATAGAGGTTAGAAGAGACAAGAAGGTTCAGCAGAGCTTGGAATAAAGCATTCTGGTGAACAAGTTAGTAGTTTCGGTTTTCTTAGAGCAGGCAGGTAAGGGAAGTCGTGGGTGGAACGAAAGTTTCTTTCCTGAAATGTCAATCCCGTAAATCTCACATAATTCAAATTATTGCTGTTTAGGGCTTATCTCAATTACTTTTGTACACAGCACAATTTAAAGTGCCAGTACTCCAATTTTCAGAGCTAATCTTGCTTTCCTGGAAGACGACTGCTTGAGATCTGAAATGAACTTTAAAAGAGCTGGAGAACCTCACATATGGAAGCAAAATGGTGTAACACACATTCTGGAGTTTAAGGTTAGGCTGCCCATGTATATTTAAAGTGTTTCGCTCCTGATTCTTAATTCTAGTTTCTTTCTGTTACTCTACAATAGCTTTTATTTAATTATATGTTTTGACTATAAACCTCTACAAAGATGAAACTTAAAACCAGAAATCTTCATCGCACATTTCATTGTCATTTCTGTGAATGACATCCACATAAAATTTATCTGCATTCCTGATGCAGCAAGCTCTTTTATGGACCTTGATGCATTATAGGATTTCAAGGGACAAACTGAATTGCAGTACAGGTTGGTGCTTCCTTTCCCTCAGAAAATAGTTACTATTTCAAATAATAATTTGCACACTTGCTTAGATTTAAGTATAGAAGTAATAATACAGATGTGAACATGCACAGTCAAGTGCATACATGTATATAATTATGTGTATATTTGCTATAATGACATTTTTTTCCCATTTTGACAGACACTAAAAAAATCCTTAAAACTAAATTTTTCAGACCATTCAAGGCTTAACTGTGCTACTGTTATTCATAATAATTTTATTTTGATTGCTTGGAAAAAAAACCGGCATGGCTAGCAATAAGATGACTTTGGAGCTATTTTTGTCAGCTGCTAGAAGTACTTTTTTTTTTACTCTAAGAAAGCAAAAATTTAAGTAAAATAAGCTCACAGAAAGTACGATTTATTGGATATATTTGAAGCGGAATGCAAATGAACCACAGGAATCAGGACACATGGGCTTTTAGCCTCAGTACTTAAGAAGATTTAGCTTAACCTTTGCTATGACTGATATAATACATATACCAATATGCACATATGCATTTGCGATTTAGATGTGCATTTGGAGCCAGAAATATCTTAACCATCAAAGAGGACTATTAGATCTTTAAATCAAATTTTAAAAGAATTTCAGCCGCCAAAATGATATTTATATATCCAGTTTCAAATTATGAACTAAGATGGATGTTGCTGAAAAGGTTACTGAACTGTCTTCAAGTTAAAAAAATACATGTATTCCTCTAATAGTGACCATATTAGTCCCTTGTCAGGCATCAACCTTCTTCTCAGCCTACTCTTATGCCTGCTAAAGACATTCTCTGTTACAAAGCCAGGAGTAAGGAAAATTATATGATGGCCTGTGACAAGGATTCCTGTTCAGGGATGCTAGGGAAAGAACATCCTCTCTTTCTGTTTTGACCTGAGGAATATGTGGTTGGAGTAAGGGGGCCACCATTGCAAGTGGGAGGCAGGCAGAGATGTTCATGATGGTTCTGCTCTGCATTAATTGCTCCAGCTGAGGAATGGACAGCGCTACAGTTAGGAAGGCTGAAGCTGTCAATGCAAGGATCTTTTTCAATTCCACCTCTTTTTCAATAGCTTTGTGAGGTTAGTCTGCAAGGCTCATGTTCAGAGGACATCCATCCCACTGAAACCCAGGATGCGAAACAGATATTATGCCTCAAGTTTTTGTAGAATATTTCCTTTTCCCTCAACCTCTTGTTAGTTTCTCTCTGAACTCTGGTACCTGCTTGTAGAGAAATATGCTTAATATCCCCCGGTGCCAGAACAGACCAATGGCTTGTGATTTATTTAATTCCAGGTCAAATCTTTCCAAAACACTACTAGAAACTGCTTTACAATAGTACTTGAAAATGCTCAACCACATGCACTGCTTGCAAATTTTTAAGGTTTACAGCTTTCAAATGCATCTCTCTGAAATAAATACTTGTGGGAGGGGTCCCATCCTTCAAATGGTGGCTGCAGCTGTATGCTGGGACTGGGAGTCAAGCCCACAAATGTTCACTGGTTTTTGCTTACTTTTTTTAACTATTTTTCCCAAAGTCTTCACTGCTCCTCCCAAATCTTGCTCATGAGACCTTTCACCATTTTGGTCACCCTCCTCTGGAAATACTCTCTAATAGTCT
>JANRGW010010924.1:0-17370 GCA_024733675.1 Psilopsiagon aymara | reverse complement strand
ATGGGAATCTTCCTCCTATTCAACAGAAAGAAAACTCCCAAAAATCTGTACACGCTTCTGCCTCTTCAGATTTATATTTCAAATGTGTATTTCAAGTACAACAGCTGAAGAATGTCTGCCACTGAAGACATTGAGACACATTCACCTGGAAAGTCAATTTCATCAGAAGTATGAGCCCAATAGGAACAAAATAGCTCTGGAAAAGGTGAAGCTAGGATCTCAGCAAAGCTGGCACTTCTCTTCCATCCCAGGCTAGTGGATAATCCTGCATGCTCACAGCAGAGTGGTAAGAGGGGAGTATGGAGCTCCTTGCAGTGGTAAAGCAAAGGTGAAGTCAAGGAATAACAATATCTGGAAACTTCTACAGATGCCTGAAAATGAATCCAGGATCAGCTCTCGTAGGGCTGCCTTCTGCACATAGCATTTTCTTGATGGTATTGTGTCCCTCAAACAGCAGCCTGTGAAGGACAAGGCAGAGCCCTGCAGCACTTAGGAGGACAGGGCACTGTCAGAAAGGAAACACAGGGAAGTCCTTTCTGCACCATCTGCACAATCTTGATTCAGCCCTGCTTGCAGTACCTAGGCTTTCACTACCTGCCAGCAAACCCCAGTCATGCCTCTTTTTGAATGCTCCTTCAGGCCAGGAGCTACATCAGGTTTTGCATTAGCTGCATCCCCACAGCAGTCACTGTACCCAAAGCAGGTGCCCGAACTGTTGGCATATACCCTTTTTGCACTTACTTGCAGGAAGGCATTTCATGTCAACTTCACACCATGACAGCTTGAGCAACATGGCACACAGGAGCGTATCAAACAGATGTAACAGAGGCTCACATTGTTGATCTAAGAGACCTTTGCAGACATGGACTGATATTCAGCCTGACAGCCTCAGATGCACAGACATTCCCTGATTCCTTCTGTGACCCACGGCCACCCCTTCAGTGACACTGCACTCACACCTTCGTCATTCATGAAAGTCAGTCTGAAAAGAGTTATTTGATCTTTTAGCACTATATCCTCCCAGACAAGCACTCCCCTACTAGCTGTACCTTCGTTTGCTGAGAGTCAGGGCTTCCCTCGAGGATCTGTTTTTCCCTCCCAGATGATGCTGGTGGATGCATGCTGTCTGTGTCTTTGTTGAGCAAGCCAGCAAAGTGAGCTCCAACAAGAAGCTCATCTTCCCTGGGACCCATCAGCTGCATGCTTGCTCTTATGAGCTAGACAGGCATGCAGGCTGGGGGTTTGGTGCTGTATGACTGCACCTCCTGCCATGTACCCTGAGGTACCAAATGGGGGTTTCATTAGTTTACAAGAGATTAGTGTTGCAAAACATGTCAGCATCAGTGCTCTCCACAGCAGTTTCATTGTTTCTTTCTTCCTTTGATGTGTCTCGAAGCCTAACATGAAAAAAAATCAAAGAGCAAATTGTCATACACTGCAAGAGCAGGAAGGCTTTTGAGTTGCCTAGTCTGCTCATCTGAATAACATAGACTGTTGTGTTTCCTCCAGATGTTGTTCCAAGTCTGGAGCCTGGGCTGATACACAGGTGCCTGGTACCTAGAACAGTGGGTTCCTGCTGTCTGCTCTGTCCTGTGGCCAAGGGACAACCAGCTGAGCAGCTCCTAGTGGGAAGGCCACACTCTCCAGCTTCTATTGCCAATCAAGTCGCCCCTCCATACCTGAATTCCCATCTCTTGTGATCAGCATGGACCTGATCTTGTGAGACAGTCTGATACTCTCAGGCAGTGGATGAGCTTCTCTGAGTCCCATGGCAGCCACAGCCATTCCTGAGCCGTACATCTGTCATCTTGAAGCAAGTCTTTGTATATGTGGCAAATGGTCATGATGTTGTAATTTCCTCTCTGGTCCCTTGTAGTTATTGTTGTGCATGTCCTGTTTTTCATAACTGTGGGACAGCTGGGTCAGTGGGATCCCCAGTAATCGACACCAGAGCAGAATATAGCAGGTCTGACAAAAGGAACCCATTAATGAGATTTGTGAATTCAAGGTTTAATTGTTCAGCATTCTTTGTCTAGTGCTCCGATTATTTTCTTTTGCTATACAATAGTTACCTTCATAGAAAAGATTAGATTTCCATCAGACAAAAATTACTTAATCTAAAATTAGCCACTAATATATATATATTATCTCCATGTTCACATGTACACAGACCCAACAAAAGACTTGACAAAAAGGGTGAGAAGTGCACTGTGTTTTCCATTCCATGTGCCACTGAAAATACTACAGGAAAATGTATTCCCATGGTACTATGACTTAAACGAAAGCTAATGCATAGAAAAGAAAAATTAAAAGACTTGCTGAGCAATGCTAAGACACAAAATGTAAGGGATTGATAGTGGCTAAAAAGAAAAAAAATCCTGTAAGTTAGAATGGAAAGAAAAAATTAGGCAAAAACTTTATATCGTTGATAAATTTTTAGCATGAAAATCTGAAAAAAAAAAAAAACTATAAAAAGAAGAGCTTTTGTGTAGCAAATCCAACTGCAGCCCCTGTTGTTAACATAATTGTGGAGTAATTGTATACAAAATAAAATAGACAGGACCCCCCTGGACCTCATAAACTCCAATATCCAAAGTATCTGCCCTGCTTAAAATTACAATGCTTGAAGAATGTTGCAGAAGGAAAGAGGAAAAAAATGATTTTTTTTTCTGGGTATTTTTCTCCCGTGTATGTGTTTCTCATTTGAATTTTGGTGTATTGTGGTTTGTAGCAGAGGATTTCATGCCCAGAATAATGAATTTTCTCATAGCATAATATACCTATGCTCACCTTCAGCATCCATGGAGAAAAAGTTGTTGAACACTGTAGTGGCACACTGCAGCAAGAAATTTTTATTACTGATTTTAATTGATGCCAAAGGCCCTGCTGGCATCATCTGTGACACTGTTGTAGAGCTACTGTGGTTCTGTTGTCAATGTTGATAACTTTTACTGAATTCAAAAGTAAATACTACGAACAAATTCCAGATTAAAATATGCCAGGAAATTCTCTCTCCTTTAGAAAAAGAAAGCTGATGGTTAAGTCTTAGACAAGCTGTTTTCTTCCTCAGGTCTTTGCATACAGTACACAAAGAGCTTACCACAGGCTAAGCTGAGAGAGAACAAACAGGATGCTGTTGACTGCTCTTGGTAGCCACCCATGGGGATGCTCTTGCTCCAGGGCAGATGTACAAGAGTGTCTGTCTCCCCACTCATGAAAAAAGTCATGGGCAAGAGCATATTCCTAGTCTGTAATCAAGAAAGAGCTGACATGGTCTATCTGCACGACCAAAATGACTTCACAAGAACTTTGCACTGGAACCATATTCCAGGCAGAGATTTACCCTGGTGCCACAGGGGATTTAATTTTTCCAATTTTTTTCCCTGTCTACTGCCCCCTCCCCCCTGCCCTCTCCCTCATCCATGTACTGTGTTTCCAGTATAAGACTGTATCTTCTTTCTAATTTCCCAGCTGCACGTAAAGTGAGGACAGTACTGGTGACATACAAGGCCGGTACAGTTGCTGGGAAGGAAGAGATAGAAAATGAAGATACTGACACTTCTTCCTGGCCGAAGGTGTGTGCTACCAGACTTTCCTCTCACATGAACCATAATGAAATGACACCCCTCAAAACAAGGTGTGCTTGCATCAATCCATGTGCCTTCACGATCTATCCACAGAGTTATGTTAATCGCAGTTTGTCTATAGGTTTCTAATAATACAAAGTATAGATTTTAAAAAGCAGAGATTAACATAAGTCCCTTAGAGCTGTCACATCCTTCGCTGACATTACAGTGCTGTTCCTTACATTTTGGAGTTGAAAAGCACCAAATTATTGTCTTTGCACACATTCTTGGCATATTGTTCTACTTATACAGGCAGTAAATATTTTTCTAATCTTCATTTAAATTTGCTCGAGCTGCTGTTCCCACTTCTATATAAGAAATTTTTTGAAACAAGTACTCTGCAACAACTGCTTTACAGATTTCTCTAACCTGCAGGCCTGGATTGTGTGAAAAATCCTGCCTTCGAATTGTGCCAGAACTGCAGGGGCATTACTGTTGTGATCAGCTCTGAGACTGGCTGCTCATAAAGATGTAAATGGGCACAGCAATTTGGTAGTAGTTTGACTTGGGTATAGCTGGTAGGATGTTACAGGAACATGAAGCTGAACACAGACAGAAAGCCTAACTGAGTGCGTGGGTAAATGGTGAAGATCACAGCTAATGTGGTTAAGAGTTGCTGTTATTCGCAATCACTCCACTTGCTTCATTCTAACTTAAATTGGTCAAAGGCACCAAAGCTAGAGAGTCATTGAAAGAATGCCCTTAGGAAGGAGGAGATCCTGTTCCAAATCTGACAGTGATACTTTTCTAGAGCAGAAAAGGATAGGGATGAGAAAAATAGAGAAAAATCTTCTGTACAACTTTTGCCTTTTAGAAAGCAGTATTTGCCTATTCTTTATACACTTCATTTTGATGTCTATTTGATTTTTAAAATGCTTTTGTATATGAAAGTAGACTTTTGGAGGGTTAATATTAAGGATCCCCTGACTAGTCTCACATTTCAATGGTTGTTAAACTCGAGAGAATGACGTTCAATGTTTCATTAATGGCTGTTCTTCAATAAGCTAGAATGACAATGCAGGTAAAATTTTGCTTAGCATTGAACTCTGCCAGTGTCTCTCCATGTTGAACATACAAAGAAAGGATAGACCATGCCCTCATTATTCTTCATAAGAAACTGGAATAACTGCAAAATTTATTTTTTTTTTTTTTACCTTCTGTTTCCTCAAGCTTTCCATTATTCACCTCTTCCAAAGAGGAGCCTGATGCAGAGATGTTGTGAAAAACCACTTTTGGTTACAAAACAAACTTTGGGAGCAGAGGGATGAGATATTTTTCTGCACCTTTCTAGAAAACTCATAGGTCCTTTCTGGTTTTCTGTGGCTTTCTCAAAGAACGCTATTGTAGTTCTGTTCAGTCCTAGGCTGAGCTGCTCCAAGCAAGACCAACTGCCAGAGCTGCTCAGGATACCGCATCTTCGGAGAGGACATGCTGTCTTTAGTTTTAGTGACAGAGAAGCTGAGAGCTCTCCAGAATTGGTCATGGGAGCTCTGGCCCAAATTCCTGGGGCAGCAACAATCTTAAAGCCCTATGGTTACAGGCAGAAGTATAGGTTTTTCTAAACTCCCAAATTGTTCGACTCAGGCCCCTTTCTCCCTCCATAATAATCTGAAGTCCCTTCCCGCAGCTATACCTCCTCAGACCAGGAAATACTGGCCAAAACCCCAAAGGTGGAGGTCATGCATGCTCTGTAACACCAAATCAGAATGCAATTTACAGACACAGCTTCTTCATCATGCCACTTGGCAGCCAGTTCTTCATTTTGACATGCCTCTTACAGGCATGAATGTAAAAGATTACACCACAGCCGCATGGCACTGCAGCCCATAACAACACATGTTCAGATAACACCCATGCTCTCTCGCAGCAGTAAAAAGTAGGAGGTTTGAAGGGGAAGACAAAATTAATCAGCCTTTTCCATTCAACTTTGATGTTGTAGTAAAACAAAACCTAGTCTGTATTTCTGAAGTGTGTTGAATAAAACCTAACAACTCTACAGCCACAGTATTTTGGAACTCTGTAACACTAAAATAAAGTGTAGATCCATCACAACATCCCAAAAGTTTGAGGGTTTGCGCAAAGGGAACCTGGATACTCCAAAACTCTTAAAATTTCGTGTCATGAAAACCTGAGAAAAACAAAACTTCATCAACCTGCCCCTTGTATTTGTCCAATAAAAATGAAAGTGTCTGTCAGTACTGAATGCCAGAAGATTGCGCAGTCGGAATTTTTGAAAGGAAAGCCTTTTGTACAGACCTGAACTTTGCAGCTTTTTGGAAGTGATAATTCAGCAAGGTAGTCAATAAAACTTGTACACCCATTTACTTCATCCTTTAAACCAATTTCTCTCTGACTTCTTGTACAATATTTGAAACCTCCTGAAGCCCCAAGACATTTTTCTCCTGTGGTACCTTTAGAATAAAACACTTAATAATCAGAAAACATTGCCTATTTTCTTTCAGAACCATGACTTGTGACTGGTATTTTAAGCATTATTAAAGCTAAGGAGCTGCATGTTGGAAATAAAGCAGAAAAGCAGATCTTTCATGAGTTCCTTCCTTTCTCTCCACACTGTTGTTTCTGGCTTACTTTCAAATAAATGACTGATTCAATTTCTTGTTGCTGTTCTTTCTTCTACTGTCAGTTCTTAATTGCAAGCCAGCAATGCAATGGCTATGTGGACAAAATTAAAAGTGCAATCAATATCACTGTAAGCACGTGCAACTTTTTACTGCAATTTACTTACCTGTGTTTGTCTTTACATGGCTTGGCAAAACATCTTACCATGGTCTAGTTTTTCTTGTTTAAATATAAATCTGCTCTTACTCCCCACTGGCCTTCAGTAACTTTCTTAATGTTTTGCCTTGCATTAAGCAGGAACATTTTGAAAATAGCAAGGAAATTTGCTACAACAAATATGAGCTTTAGCCCCTTTCATCTAGATCATAACATGGGAAGTTAAGTTCCAAGAAGGTGTTGGTCATGAGATATTTTCACGTCAATTGCTCTGGGGTTTTTACTCATATGATCTCTTTGATGGGCACCTTATGAGAAGAAACAGTTATCATTCTCTTCCACTCAAATATGTGTTACACCACAGAATCAAACCATCAAATATATGCAAAATTGTAACATCCCCAGGTTGATATAAACCACCTGCAAGAATTGATTCAAATTACAACCTTTTAATTCAAGGCTTATCTGCACACAAAGGTCTCAACACATACTTAATATGAAGTGGGGGGTAGACTAGAGTCTGAGCATCCACAGCGCATCAGCCACGGCTGGGGTCACTGAATGCTGCAAGCCCCAGATGTGTGCCCTGCCGTAGTACCCAACACCACAGCTGGCTCTCCAACCACAGTCAGCTTCAGAGGAGCCAATTTTGAAAACAAAAATGACATAGCAGGCAACTCACAGTGAAGGTGTAGCCTCTGGGTGAAGCTTGCGTAGTCTGGCAGCTACTTCGTCACTGTGCATGATGCCTACTACCCACTCGAGGTGGCTGGACTTGGATTGCTTTTGGTAGCACACAGTAAATCCATGTTACATAGACCCACAGGTTTTCTGAACAGATGCTTCTGCTCTTCACTAAGCTGGGTCAGCTTCTCCCAATGAAAAATGCATCTAATTTGGTCCCTCATATTACATCTATCAACAGATTTTATTTTTTTCATTGTTTGGAATTATTCCCTGAATAATGCATGGGAACATCTTGCAGGCTGTATACGTACTTGTTAATGCTGTGCCACAACGATTGCTTGCTTACTAGCTGGAATTTGTGATTGGTCACCAAACCCAAAGAGTATTTTTTCTCCCCAGACCAAGAATCATTTCAAATTGCATGTTATAAAAATGAGAACAACCAGTTATGTCCACTTTTTCACCAATATCTGTAAAATTTCCAATTCCTTTGCACATTCCTAAGAGAATAGATTTTGTGTGTCATGTGTGCAGACAAAAAAAAGTTAAACTGCAGTTGCAAATGAATAAAGTCAGCTCTTGGCCTAGAGGGCAGAATACTTACCTAGGAAATGGGAGCTCTGTGTTCAGCTTTCTTCTCAGCCTGAAGGCATTCAGCCAAAGTCCCTGTAGCTCCTGCCGGTTCATTCTTCCCCAGCTGAGTGCTCTATAAGGACACCCCTCTCACTTTCACCAGTAATAATGATGAGTTTCGTGAAATGGGGGACTAGGGAGTTGCAGAGTAAAAACCTCAGGAAAATCTGATTTTATAACCTCATAACCTGGATAGTGGGAGAACGTAGCCTGGACCGATATCCCTTTCCTGGGCAAACTGTCTGAACCACAGCAAGGACGATGGCAGAGGTAGCACTGGCACCGTGAAAACTTCTTCCAAGCAGCAATGCCTGCACACCCAGCACCAAGGTGGTCGCTACACTCTGGGTCCTGAGCGAACAGAATCTGAGTCAAACACCAGGAAGGAGGAATGAAAGTGAACATCTGGCTTCATGTCTCCTGTTGACTGGCTCTGGTTGCTGCCTAGCCAGTTTAGGGAATTTGGGAGCGACCTTTGGAGCTGTGTTACCCTTCCCATTAATGGCATAGATCCTGTTATGACCTCTGAAGTATTGGACACTTGGATTTTTAGACAGTTCAAGGTACACACTGGAAGTTCTGTGTAGATGCACTGAATCTGGGCCCTTCTTCCTATTTTCAGTTAATTCTTTTCCACTAACCCTGGAAATTATTCTCACCAGCACAATGGGGGTGCAGTATGTTACAAGGCCTCTGGCAGATGTGTTGCTTTCTTCCAGCTCTCTCTTTGCCATGGCCCCGAGTGCACTGAAAGCACAGAGACAGAGCTGGAGACAGAGGAGGACCTCTAAATTCAGACTCAAGGAAAAGCATGAGATGGTCCTTCATGTTTCAATGAAAGAGTAAGGTTAGCTTTTTAAAGATATCTTTTCAAAAGATGAGCTGCCATAAAAACGAAAGTGCCAGAGGTGAAGACCAGGAAGAAGCTGTGAAGGAAAGAAGTTTTATGGGGAGGAAGGATTAAAAAAAATATTTGATGGGTACAGTTTTAATTTAAAAGCAACAAAGTAGTGAAATGGGTCAAAAAACAAGCTCTGTGCAAGTCCCTGCATTTCTAATAACAGTTACTGATTTTGTAGGTGCCAAGGGTTTATCCTCGGGAAGTTATGATGGTTTGTGCACTACATCCTGAGTTTTATTACTCAAAACATCCAACTGTAAGAGATAGTAACAGAGAAAGAGAGCACTTGCATTTTTCACCTAGTGCTTGGCCTATTTGAACTGTAAGTTACAACATGGTGCAAGATTTTTGTGTCTTGAGTAACTGAACTCGTACACGTTTGCAATTGCCTGCCTTCACCTGCAGTGTTCATTGAACAGGAAATATTGAACATGAGGACAACACTGTGCAATAGAAGATGCCGTCAGAGGAATGGATCTACACAGTGAACAGCCCCTGTAGCAAATCTGCATCCCCAGAGATTTCTCAGTGTGTTGCCCTCTGTCATTTGATGGGTTTATTTTCACAGTCACATCTCCTTTGTGGCAGTTAGTCCCTCTTTCTGCCTCTCTGTCTTACTCTATCCTGTTTTCCTGCTTCCTCTTGGTTTACATCCTTCCTTCTGCACTTCCTGTTTCTCTTTTATTGTCCTCTAAAAAAAAAAAAAAAAAAGGTAGTCTTATGAAAAGAAAGGCTCAATTTGTTTCATTTCCTCCTCAAAGATGATGGGATGAGTCACTCTCAGAACATGTTACCCTTCCAGGACTCAATTCTCCTTTATCTCCCAAGGGCCTGGAGACAAACTGGGTTTCCTCAGTTAATGATGAATGACTCAGTTAATGACTTAACAACATCATTCAGGTGCTATGAGGGTTAACAGATATTGGAACAGATCTTAAAAGTGCTGTGTGGCATAGGCGTGGTAATAACTGGTCCCCTTCTCCATAGGTGTCACTGAGCAAGGAGCCAGAAGAGGCAGCAGCTGCCCCAGGGACACGTGCATGCCTGAGGACCTAGCCTAGGCAAGTGTCCCTGTACAACCAGGGAGCCAAGGGCAAAAGAAACATCCCCAGACACTCCTAATCATGCCATGGGAACAGGAGAAGAAATCCCTTCCCCAGGGGCTGGGAACACTGGGACAATCACAACTTCTGATGTAAAGTTACAAGCTACAGTGATGTTACAGTGCATTTCAAGCTCATTTTGACAACACACAGCCTAGATTCCCTTTAGGCGGAGTAATCCCACCCAACAACTTCTCACCCTCCTCAACTGTATTAGCTTGAGCACATTCCTTTTCTTTGCTGACAGTGAAATATCTTGTGCGTCAGCACGAAGATGCAAGTGTCCATCAAGGCAACTAGGTGGCCTAGATTCTCTCCTGCTCAGTCAGTGACATCAGGGCTGAAGAGCTGCTTGAGCATAGTTTCCTGCCATGTATACTTTGCTTCACATCACCTAGGAAAGTTCTTGGACACAGCCCCTGTAAATGGAGGTGCAGATCGTTTTAAATTGCCTCCTGTGCTTGATGGCACAGCAGAAATGCACACTAATGTTCTCAAGTTCAGGGCCTCTCAAGGCTTGCATTTGAAGACAGCTACTTGTATGTGCCTATTTTTCATCTGTAGCACAAAACCCACCAACTGTTGAGAAGCTCAGCCAACGGAAATATGCACTGAAATGAACAAAACCTGGAATGCAAAGCAGCAGGCTCCTGTCTAATAACTGAACACAGCGCTGTTGAATGGCAGGCTTGGGTGGGATGAGCTACAGTGGGTCATTTGCTCAGAATTACTGGGGCTGGGAGCATTGCTGAGGTAATGTTCATCACCTCCAGGAACAAGCATCACACACATGCCTCCCCTGCACTCAGGCAGACAAAGAGGAGATTCTGTGGTGGACCTTAAGGACAGTGGTGTAAAAGGATGTTCCAGTACTGTCCATACCAGGCCAATGACTAAGGCTATCGCCTCACACTTTGTGATCCTACCAAATGAGGCTTGGCGCTTGAGGACATCACCAGTTTGTAGCTGACTAAAGCATCTTCCCTTTCTGAGGACTGGCAAAGTCAAAGGCAACATCAAGTTCACTTTCCAGCCCTGAACTCAAAGCAGGCTTTTCCCACAAGGTTTGTGCATAATGGGTGAATTTGGTTTGTTTGTGACACCGAGAACACACTTTTTGTTATAAGTCAACTTAAAGTAGGTTGCCTGCTTTTTGGAAAAGGAGAACTCACAGTGGATTAAAATGAACCCCAAAACAACATGTTTCATTATATTCTTTGGATGGGGGAGGAGAACTTTGTATTTTCCTCAAAATCAGAAAAAAAATCAGAAAAAAGGCAGACGATGTGTTGCAAAAGCTTAGGATGCCTGTCTTAACATGAAGCAAACAAAGTTGCCTTACAAATAATTTTACTTCCTGATTTTAATGCAGTTCCTATTTCAACATGAGAAGAAAAATATTCTTTCTATGATTCATTCTCATATGCAATTCGAAAGGTTTAAAAACGTGCCTGGATTCGGAAAGTTTCCTATGTTGCCACATAGCTTTATAGCTCAGGTATGATGTAAAAAAGCCCAGCTGCCACAAAAACTTCTGACCATGTGCAAGGAGAGAAATCCCAAGGTGACCTCACACAGCATGGTTTGCAACCAAGAGATAATACAACAGAGAGTGCAGTGCTGGATGGGGGTGAGGAGGTGGAAAGTGAAGGAGAGAGAATGAGGAAGTCTGAAGAAACACAGGATGTGCAACAGGCAGCAGCAGAGTGAATCACTGTGATTTTCTGGTAACCATGGGGTTACAAGAGGGTCCAAGCTGCCACAACCACATGCTAACTTCAAACTCCTGAAATCTTTAGGCAGTAGAAGGGTGGTGGGACTTAGATCACACATTTGGGGTTGAGTTGTTACGCCTAAGCAGCATGCCCATTTGAAGAATTCATGCACTCTTTTCCTGCCTTGCTGTCTCCAGCACCCTTTTTTCTCCCCTTTTAAAGGGAGATGCTCAACCATATGTGCTTTGATGTCTACTAAAAAGATAGGTTAAAAAGTAATAAATTTAAACAAATGATTAACAATAATGAACATACTGCATTATTGCAATACTTATAATGGCATACACACAAGCAAGGAATGTGTTCATGATGCTTGCCTCACCCCTGGATATGAGCTGAGAGCAGCAGGGGGGTTCACAGGCTTAGCCAAAACAACCAAGATGCCTAAGACAGGCCTGAGGCTGGCTGATAAATGTGCACCATGGCTGACTAGACCATAAATGACACTGTAAGCACAAGAATTAAATCACTGGGGTGTTAGAAATGTGAGTACTTGAACAAAATTGCATCAGGAAGTTGAATAACTGCATCAATCTAGAGAAAGAGTGCTTCTATCTTCCAGTCCCTCAAAAGCTGCTTTAGCAACACAACACAGCGGGAAAAAGCCTCTTGCTGACTAGGCAAGAAGTACCTTCTGAGCCTGCGGTAAGGGTCTGCCCTCATGTAGGACCTTGAGAAAATTACAGGGCAAAACCAGAGGATAAATAGGAGTACAGTAATGCCAAAAAGTGCTGCTAGTCAGGTTGGGCAGTTGCAGGTCAGGCTAGGGGAGACTCTGTTCCTGCTAGTAGGAACAGAGTAGGTGGCTGAATCATGCCCATTCCCATCTCTGGGCATGCAGCAGTATGAGCTGTTCCTCCAAAACACATTCCTGAGTTCTGTCCTACCTCCTTGACCAAAGTCAAACTGGTTTCCCAAAATTGTATTTGCATCACTCTTGTTAAGAGATTGTGTGCATGTCATCATGATACAGATCTATGGCCTTAAGTGAAGAACAGCTGTGGGATATTTGATTTTGCAGAGGTATACATTTTAGGTAATAAGAAACATTTTTTTATCTGAGATGCTGACAATATATCAGAAGAGTAAATAAAAAAACAGCCTGCAAACTAAAGATTAGAGTAAAATGTGCCAAAAGCAGGTTCTCAAAAACTTGCCATGTTAGCAAATTATCGTTATTTCGAAGCAGCAAGGGGGAAACTACATCATCCCTCTGCCATTGCAGATAGAGAGTTCCTGTTTGGGATCAATGAATAAGCATGTGCAGTCAACCTCCTTGCAATTGCCTGCAGGTTATGAGCCTGGAAGATGGTGGAAAATTTTAGATTGAGCCTGAACATTCACTTGCATCTGGACTTTAATGTAACAGCCTAAAGGAAGCATTGCTCTAAATTTTAAATCACACTGAACTTGATGAAGGGCTCGACGTGATCTACAGGAAAAGGTCAGAAAAGCTGTAAATGTGTATTTCAATGAGATTAAACCAGTGCTTTCAATCCTGCTTTTTCACTTCCGTGTATGTATTCACTTAGTCTCTGCAGAACCCTTCTAGTGCTTTTCTGTCCTAGGAAATTTTTAGTGTGCATGCACTGAAAGGCTGTGTATTTGGCATATAGCCCTGTAAGGCACTGGGGTAGTGGCATCTGCAGCCAATTGCATCATGATGGCTAACTCCAGCTCATCAGTAGAAAAAGGAGCTGGGCAAGAAAGAGGAAGCTTGGACTGGTTCAGGAACATTAACTCCATGAGCAGGAAGGCTATGGGCCAGCCAGCTGACAGAAATGCGTAATGAAATGTACCTTCACTGTTGGGAGACTAAGAACATAACGGACAATGTAGCTTCACATGAATCATGTAACAGTCTGTGTAAAGGAGACATGCAGCTGGGAAGTCATCATACGCACAACAAAGTAACAATCATTTTGGGGAGAAAAATGATCAAAGATGCAAATTAGAACAGACAAGACTGACCAAATCATTACACTCTTCTGACACGAAAGAGTCGTCAGTAGGTGCTGAGGTACTTGTGAAGGGTGCCAGAGACCTCAATGGCAATGGATACAAGAGGAAAATTATATCAACTGCTTGGGCTAGTCAGCAGCACACATTGCAAAACACAGATGTGTCTGCCCTGCAGCACGCTTATGAAAAACTCAGTAGGCATTCCTGATCTTCAGCTGTGCCTACTTCAGGCTACAAGCTGCACTGCCAAGCTGTGTTTGAGCTCTGCTTAAACAGTTGATGATTTCTAAGGCCAAACTGCCAGAGCATGAACTCAGTGCTTTGTCCTATGTAGGGATTTGTGACCGTTTTGTTTAAAGCAGGCTGAAGTGCTCACCAACATCCTTCAAGCTCGCTGCTAAAATAATTTGGAATAGTTAAAAAACAATAATGACAGGGGTGTGATGGTAAGGTCTAATAAAATTAATTATATATTCTTGCACATATGAACATGATACATTTAAAAAATTAAGGAACTTTGTGTTTAGACTGCAAGCGGGTGCCACTTCAACTTACAAAAGCTGAGTTTAGTCCTGGTCTGTTTGACACAACCATTTCATAGCTGCAAGCAGTTACCTGACACTGACATGTGGTTCCTGTTGTCCAGACTTAGGCTGTCACTTACAGCACAATCTGTATTGTGCTTACAGTATATTTTGCTATGTGCACTTTCTTGAAGCTCGTATCACTGAACTGACTTGCACTTGCACTGGTAACTTATCAGCTTTAGTTTTTTCCCTGCTCACCATGCAGACAGCCTGATCTGTGCCTTTTGTGTGTGTGCTCCTGATTATTTTAAGACAATTCACATCGGTAATAATTTAGAGTTAAAGCACCATCCAAGGACAAAATACAAAAATTTAGTTTAATTTTCAGAGTTGTTACATAACACACAGCCACAAAATACCCCTCCAGCACCACTTATTTTTGTTTTAGCCTAACTGTTTACAGTTATTTAAATGCTATTTAAAAGGCCATAGCAAGCATACTTTGAAAGCTTGCACTTTCTGGTGCTTACACCCATGACAAGTGAATTCTTGGTTTAGTTTTCCCTATATCCTCTTCCACCCATTTTTATCCATGCTCTAATGCCTGGAATTCCTGGAATACGAAACAAAGCACATAACCTGCAATGCATCAGGAGGAAGAAAGCAGTGAGTGTTCAGGCCACAAATGTTGGGTTGTGTAGGATCCAGTCCAGGCACAAATGGCTGCATACATTTCATCTGTTAAAGTGTTGCTGCCTCTCAGGAGTATTTGCAGATTTCCAGCTTCGGAAGTTACACTGCAGCTCATTTAGGGTTGCATGCAGAAATAAATTTTATAGGTAATATTTGGAAAACACTTGCTCAGATTGCCTATCTGGATTTCCATAATGACTGCTGCATATTTGTATTAAGTGTTTTTTTAAGCCATTGTTACATCTGGCCACTTTCTACAAAGTGGTTCTCTTTGTACTGGCTACTGAAAGTGAATGATATACTCCCGGGTCAAAAGCAAATCTCATGCAATGCCCACTGTGATTACTAGGAATAAATAGGGCTCTCCCGCAGTGACAAGAGGTCCACCAAGCTGAGGTGCTGTAGCTAGTCCTATTCATCATCCACAGCACATGCAGTAAAAAGAGGATGAGTGTAGCATGAGAGTTTGACTGATTTTTAAACAGAGGTAGCAGTTTATTATGATGCTGGACAAGACTAAAATCTCTCAACTCCAAAGAATGTTTCATATTTCAAGCATATCATGCCAAATATTTGCCAGGATTTTTGTCTTAGTCCAACTATTTACAGTGGCTCTAATGCTACGTAAAAGACTGTAGCGAGACATCTGCAGGGGTTTATAACACCATTTGGCTTTATACTCCTTTCACTACTTCCAATAAATCATGAACTTCTTCAGATGTGTCAGAGGGCATTCCATTTCCTCTACAGCAAATGACAAATGATAAATCATACACATTGCTGACTTTCCCCCTCCCCCTATCCAGCTCTCCAGTGACTCCAGCTGTTGCAATTGTGCTGGTTTTGTGGATGTGTCCTGCACAATGACTGTAAATCTCTCAGATTTCATGTATGAAGATCATTCTCTTTCAGTGCTATAAATATGTATGCATTGTACTCCGTTAATTCACTTTAAGTATGAATTCAGCAGCTCTTCTTTCCCACTTGAACATACAGAAATGGTAAATATATCTGGAAATAAAGGAAATATTATATGGAAACAATTGTTTTATTGTACTACTGAATTTCAGCACCAAAGTAATCATGTTAACAAGCAAGCCCATGTTGTGTAGTTTGTGCTAAAAAGCATGACTTCACTCTTGCTAGACAAGTCAAATAAAGCTAGTGCAAATTCACCTTTAAAAGCTGTAATCACACCTTCAAAAAAATTACAACCTATGTTTCTGGTAGCTATAAATGAAATATTTTTGCTCAAAGAACATTAGTGGAGGAGGTGCTTGGATTTTGGAGAGGATTGGCTAGAATACAGGAGGCATATGTCAAGACAGTCAAAGAGAGAAGTTGTTCATTCTGTTGCACTCAACACATGATGCAAAAAGGAGTTACAAAGCCAGTTAGACTACCACAGTGCTAATACAAGTTTCAGCAGCCTGTGTTAGTTTTGGTTGTCCTGGGCTCAGTTTACATCATTTGTGAACTAGTGTAACAAAGTGCACTCATACGTTCTTCCAGCCACACAGCCCTGGGTGTCTTGGGAGATGGCCCTGTCAACTTCCTGCTGTTGGAAAAATCCCTTAGGTGAAATCAGCCTCCTTTCCCTGCAAGACACTTGGCTGTTATGTCATGTATAGAGTAGGCATAACCCTTGTGAGTGACAGAGACACTCCTCTGTCCCATCTTGGAAACTCTAATGAGCTGAATGTCATGTTGAAGGTTCTCTATTTTAAAAGTGGCTCTCCTAAATATCGTCTAAGAACTGAACACACCGCAGCAAAAAAAAGCATGAAATAACCCCCAGACATCCTCCAGTCTGTCATTACTTGGTTCAGTAGGTATCGCTAGAGCCAACGTCTGCACACTGAAAAGAGGCTTGTAACATTCTCCTTTCAGTGCTCTTAAGGGAAGAGTAGAGGTACCCATGAGGATAACTGTTGGGAAAAATGTCTTCTGCATATAACTTTAACCAGAAAACCTCTGAATTAGGAATAACAACACATGTTCAGGACAAAAGCCTCAGCTCCCCTTAGGTCTCTTGTTTAGAATGTCATATTTTGTACTGAATATAACCAGCCTTACCTATAAGAAATCTGCCAAGAGAGCCAATGATGAAAAAGAGTTTCCAGTCAATCTCTTCAGGAGCCATAGTGAAGTGCTTTTCTCATATGTCACAAATTTCCTGCTATCTGGAATGCACCTGGGAAATTCCCAAAGCCTGAGAGATTCCCAAAGCTTAAGCTTGAACAGGCCACTGCCCAGGCTGGCTGCTATGTCCTGTAGATTATAGAGGACTACTCTAAAAATAGAACAAAACACCTTCCTTTTTTTGCTAATTAGAAAGTCTCTACCAAGCAAAGCAATGCATTTGATTGCCATAATTTTCAGAAAAGGCTACTCAATAGCAGTTACTTCTCACTATCAGTGTATGGTTTGGCATAAGCCAAGAGGAGCATGCAGCTTGCTATGGTTTAGGAAGAAGAGATTAAGTTTGATCTTATAATCATAAAATCATAGAATAGTTAGGGTTGCAAAGGACCTGAAGATCATCCAGTTCCAACCCCCCTGCCATGGGCAGGGACACCTCCCACTAAACCACATCACCCAAGGCTATGTCCAACCCGGCCTTGAACACTGCCATGGATGGAGCATTCATAACTTCCCTGGGCAACCCATTCCAGTGCCTCAGCACCCTTACAGTAAAGAATTTCTTCCTCATATCCAATCTAAACT
>JANRGW010010917.1:1002-17399 GCA_024733675.1 Psilopsiagon aymara | reverse complement strand
AAGGCTGCTATGAGGTCTCCACGCAGCCTTCTCTTCTGCAGGCTGAACAGCCCCAACTTTCTCATCCTATCTTCATAAGGGAGGTGCTCCAGGGTTCTAAAGTAAACATGCACCAAGGGATATGGGTTCCTCAGTAAAAAGAAGAGCAAAACCAGTATGCCCAGCAGCCAGGGTACTCTGCAGCGGCTGGCAGACAAACACTGCGGACTCTGTTCATTCTGAAGAACCTCTCAGCTGAAGGAAGAGCATTTACTTCCGTATGGCTTTCAGATATGAAGGTGAAATAGGTGAAAAAAAACCCACATTTGAGGGTCTCAAGAGGCTATATGCAAGAGAAAATCACTGTAATGAATTGCCTTTCTGAAGTGAACCAGTCTGGGCACATGCCAAAGTGGAGCTTGTAGAAAAGCCAGTCAGGCTTAAGTACTGACAGGTGAAACGGTAGCTAAGCAAATGTTTTGGGGATAAGCAGGCTTGAATATTGCTTAGGTCTAATTAAGTCTAATGTGCCTCATTTGGGTATTTTTCTTGCCCAGATGCTGGTAATACACTCAAGGGATACTGTTATTGTGCCAACCACGGTGTTGAGTATAACTGAGTTTATTTATTAAGAATAAAAATAAATGTTCAAAGGTAAAAGTGGTGGCAATCATGTCATTTTGTGTCTCATTATATTGTGAAAAAGCACAGCCCATCATGCAACAGAAGAATAATGGTTAGGAGTCCAAATGTGTATACTACTGCTTATGTGCATATTTATTTTCCCTTCCTACGCAGACACAGCCAAGGCTGATGTATAGAAAGGACTATGTATAGACTGGTATCCTATGACTACTGGTGTACCGATTTTTCTTTTACTCTGTTGAGTATTTGTCCTGTTTGGAAGTGTCATGGGAAATAGACTTCATGTTGTTTTACAGCCTTCCGTAGCTGAAGAAAATGAGACTTTATTGCTGCAGAAAAAAACCTCTACCCTGCCACAATTATTTAGCTGCGTGTGTGCATTCAGATGTTGATATGCCCCTATTATAGCACAGACTTACTGACAGCTATGGCTACTGGGAGAAGCCTTGCTCCCCCTCAAATTACCGGCTAAATTTGCCTGCTTCCACAGTACCAGGGATTCAATCAGTCACTGCTGCCAACTCTGAAGGATATCACCAAAGTGCTGCTGGAAATGATGCAGAGCTATTTTAGGGGGATAACTTAGAAAGATAATTTCTTAAATGCTGTATTGCAAAATTGTATGAATTAGCCAAATGTGTCTTCTGGAATTCTCATAGCATTCATATGGAGGCTTTATTACTTTTGTAATTCACTCTTCACTGACTTCTTATAAATGCCATAAGGTATGTTTAAAACTTGTGCAAAGGACATCCTAGGAGACATGAAGCAAAATCTTTCTACAGCCCCCAGAATTTACTAAAGATTAATTTAGTGCAATGAACATTTATTTCATACAGACATGTTTCTATATAGAAATTAGACTTCACGGTTAGTCTCCTGTAGCTCCTACAGCTGAAAAAAGACCTTTCAAAGTTTCTAATGTTTTTGGTGCTTTAGAAAATGTTCTCTCAAATTGTTCATTTGAATGTCGCCTAGATCATACAGTCCTTGGTACATTATTATAATTTTCTTCTTCCTTCTTTTACATAATTGGTTTGCATCTTCAGTGAAAAATATGGAATAAAGAATAAGAGTGATACACTCCAGCCTGATTTTTCAGCATGCTTATGCTAGCTCCTAAATTTCTTTTTACTAAGGATACAGCTGACTGCTTTCCTATTTTGAATTAAATGATTTGTTTGTACGCTTAATTGTCTTCAGTCTCTTTTCATCAGCCGAAAAGTGTTGATAAAGCACTAGTTGACCATTAGAAGACAGATAAAATAGAATGATGCATCTTCATTACTGTCGTATTCTCTCTGAACTATTTTTTTCCTTTACAGGACGGTTCTATTTACGCTGACCTCTGTAGTTGTGCTTGTCATCACTACTGACTGGATCAGCTGGGACAAGCTTAATCGAGGATTTCTGCCAAGTGACGAAGTCTCAAGAGCCTTCTTGGCTTCTTTCATCTTGGTGTTTGACCTTCTTATTGTCATGCAGGTACACTCTCCTAATATTTCATTCAAGCTGCTGAGGTTGCCTAGTCACTCCTGGTGTTTAGCTAATGCAACATAAAGGTACATAAATATTTGGTTTGCAATGGCTATTAGTATTAACCATTATAAACCCTTTTCAGTGTGCCTGCAAAAAAGCCCACTGGTCCTTTATTGTGAAAACACTGCTGATTTCTCCTCTTAGATTTGCAGGTAAGAACTGCATGACTTTCCAAATTAGAAGGTGTTTTCTGAAAAAATGACCTCAGAAAAAGAAATGAAAGCTAGTTGTTCTGTAAATTCAAAGTTTCTGTTAGGAAAATGAGAGAATTTTGGCCAAACAAGAAAGAAATACTTCCATATTTCAAGCATTTATAATATTAGACATATACACAGTACCGCGTCTTAATAGATGAAAATTAGTATTTGCTACTAAGATTCCACCTTCCACTTTCAGATGAAGATTTCTTTACTTTGATGACAGGTCCATCAAAGGACCGTAATGTTTTCTGCCAGTGAAGTTAACAGAGGAGATGATTCCCTGTAGTCTGCCTGATGTCTTCTTTGAATCTAGCTGTTAATAAAGGACTCTGGGTCACAAGTGGGTGGCCAAAAGCTTTCTTCATGTGATGCTGCACTCTACCTTTTGCATTTTTCTGTGATCTGAGCCTTGTGTGAATAACTCACCCAATGCTCTGTGAAAAATAAAGTCATTCGGGCTAAGACCACTGAAAGGAGCATTGAAGGTTGGAGTGAGTTTTCCTGTTCCTAGACATGTGTAGACTGTTGAATGGAAGTTTAGCAAAGAATTTGATGAGAACTTTATCTCCATTACTAACTCCACTAGCAAAGATCATTTCTGAGGCACTTAGTTCTCTTTAATGAGATCTTTGCTGCTTGGGTAATTATCATAGAGGTGACACGGATGCACTCAGAATTTATCACTGCTGTACTAGGGCATTAAAGCTGCATACGGCCTGATCTTCAGTTTTGTTTTCCAATGTCCACCACTGTTAAGTGCTCATGGAGGTTCATGGCTAGAGCAAGGAGGGTAAGAAAGGTGTCATGGTTTTAGCCCAGCCAGCAATCCAGAGCCACTTAGTCCAGTAACTAAGGTATAACACAAACTGCTGCTGCTACCACCAATAATAGTAATGATAAGAGAAATAACAAGGGAAGAGAATACAACCGCTCACCACCCGCCTACCAATACCCAGTCCGACCCAGCAGTGTTCTCGTCCTTCCGGGTAACTGCCCCCAGTTTATATAGTGGGCATGACGTGCTGTGGTATGGAATACCTCTTTGATCAGTTTGGGTCAGATGTCCTGTCTCTGCTTTCTGACTGCTTCCCTTCCTCCCTGGCAGAGCATGAGACTCAGAAAGTCCTTGGTCAGAGTAAACGTTACTGAGCAGCAACTGAAAACATTGGTGTTATCAGTGCTGTTCCCAGGCTGAAAGTCAAAAACATAGCACTGCAGCAGCTACGAAGAAGGAGAAAAATGACTGCTACTGCTGAACACAGGACAGTATCCACCCCTTATTCTGTACCATTCACATCATTCTCAGATCCCACATTTTCAATATACCATCACTCTTATATATATACACATACGCACACATACAGAGAGATATCATTCCTTAGTGCATGGACCAATCCCTATAAAGTTGCTGAGTCCATCCAGTCCATGATGTTGGGCTGTTTCTGTTGTAACAGTTTTTTAGAGGAGGAGAGTGAGTCTGATGTAGTCAATCTGCCAGGCCTCCCCATATTTGTATTTCAGCCAACATCCTCGATAACAAAGAGGCTTTAACCACTTGGTTTGCTTAATTGCAGCACATTTCACACTCATGAGTAACCTGGGCAATAGTGTCCATTGCTAAGTCCACCCCTTGATCATGCGTCCATCTGTATTTTGCATCTCTGCCTGATGGCCTGAAGTGTTATGGGCCCATGAGGGTCAAAATAATTCACCCTCCCCTTCAGCAGTTTCTGCAACTTGTCGTTGGGGACTCCATACAGCTGCCTTCCATCTCCAATGCTTCCAAAGCACTGGAGGGGCCCAGTGGACTAGATACTTGCCCATACTGTTCCACACACCCTGCCACTCATGACTGTCCAGCCTTGGGGAAAATCTCTTGGTCCTCTTGTGTCGTCATCTGACCCAAACATGACTCCACTTAACTCTTGATATCAGATAAAATGGTTGTGGGTAAAACACACTCTCTATGTGTGCCAACGTGGTGATCCCCATCACAATCAGCAGGGAGGTCTCAAGGTTACTCAAAGGCCATTCAAAAACTTCAGAACTCTCAAATGACACTGCTGTACTTGTCACTGGGGTTGGTGTAGTTGCTGTGCTTGGAGCTGGAAAAGCTGCATTATCTGTTGTAGTCAGACTTTTGAGTAGCTGCTGTGCTTGCCACTATGGTGTGTGAGAATGCCTCCCTCATAGGCTGACCAAATGAGGAGGGGAAAAAAGATGTTTAATTGCTATACACTTCTTTTATATACCTCCCAAAATATAGAGGTGGTGACCACACTGGGAATGCAAGCCAGATCAGTTTCATGATCCAAGAGTCTATTGTACTGCAAGTCATTTCCATAAAGTACAATGAAACAAGAACCTTAGCACAAGGCTCCCAGCCAATAAACACTAGCACAACAAATACTGGCTGTAAGTAAAGTATGACATGCTGAAACTGTGAGATAAAGAGCAACAGCTTTGAAAGCCAATAAATCAGCATTGTGACGAGTGACTATTAATCCAAAACAATGAATGTTTATCACAAATATGATTAGACAAACACTGGTCAGATCTGTCGTTGTCTCAACCCTTCGTGCCCCACGTTGGACTCCAAAAAGAACTGTCATGGTTTAAGCACAGCTGGCAATCCAGAATCATGCAGCCACTTGCTCACTCACCCCTTTCCTTCCCCAGCTCCCAGAGGGATAGGGAGGAGAATCAAAAAGAATGTAACTTCCACAGGTTGAGATAAGAACAGTCCAGTAACTAAGGTAGAACACAGACCACTGCTGCTACCACCAATAATGATAATAGTAAGAGAAGTAACAAGGGAAGAGAATACAGCTGCTCACCACTCGCTGACCGATACCCAGTCCGAGGCGAGCAGTGATCTCACCCTTCCAGGTAACTGCCCCCAGTTTATATAGCGGGCATGACATGTTGTGGTATGGAATACCTCTTTGGTCAGTTTGGGTCAGGTGTCCTGTCTCTGCTTCCTCCCGGCTTCCCCTCCTCCCTGGCAGAGCATGAGGCTCAGAAAGTCCTTGGTTGGAGTAAACATTACTGAGCAGCAACTGAAAACATCGGTGTTATCAGTGCTGTTCCTAGGCTGAAAGCCAAAAGCACAGAGCTGCACAAACTACTAAGAAGGAGAAAAAATGACTGCTACTGCTGAACCCAGCACAAAAGGAAATACTTTTTCCTAGTAAGATTTCTGATGGTTTTTTTTTTTCCTCTCCCTTTGCACTTCATATTTTATTTACAGTTTTGAAGAGATTCAAGAGAATTCATAATAAATGATTGTACTTCAGAGGGCTGTAATGAAAGTATGAATGAAAATACATGATGTATTAAGCTACATTGAATTTGATATTGTATGCAGGGTAGAGGAACACAGTTGTCTTCATACCAAATAATAATTAAACCATCCTTTTGACTCTGAAAAATGAGATTCTAGTACTTTGACCTTGGAGTTGCTGAATCTGAATCTAGGGAAGAATGTTATGTGAAAAAGCCTGTCCCGAATACAGCTTCATATTTTTACAACACAAAGCAAGACCGTCATTTTAATTGCATTTTGACTGCTCTTTGTGTGATGGAGTTACTTAAAGTTATTTATTTGGACTGTGTAACGAAGTTGGCATTTTTTCTTTACAGTGTAGTTCTAGCATTACTGCATTGTTGCTGCCATAAAGTCAGCTTGAGACAGCAAAGTATAAATCAGAAGTGAAGACCATCAGAATCATGATCCTTTGATTGAAGTATGCTATAGAATTACCCGTCTGTAGAAATTCTTTCTGAGAGTGTTGTCTGTTTCACAGATTTTTTTTCTAACTTAACGTGAGTTAGCAGCAAAATGGTAAAATTAGGAAAAGGAACTCAAAACAAACCCAAACCACTGAAGCAATTTCTGTTTGAGGCTGATGTTAACTAAGCACAGTTGAAATCTTGATTTTTGAGTACAAGCATTTTCCATCCCTCTGAATGGTTGTCTTAATACTGCAAATGTTACTGTCTTTAGCAACAAGTGAAAACCAGTTGAGTTTGGATATCCATTCTCAATGCTGTGAAAAATAATCATGTAATTGTAAAGGTCATCTTTGTGTTTTTACTATTATTATATTTTAGCTCTATTTTGAGCATAAGAAAGAAATAAAGGTCCAAGCAGTCTCTGTCCTGAAGACCTACCTATTTTCAACTAGTCATAACCCAGGTAGACATGAAGAAAACACCAACCGCTGAACCTTATACAGGCAGTTTGGTGTGAGCAATACTTAAGGGTACATGAACCTTTTACCTTTGGTTCTGTCCTGAAACAAATGCTGGCTGCTTCTAATTGCAAAGGCCTTCCAATCCATGCGATTCACTAAGTTTTCAGGGGATGGGTCAGGGAAACACACACAGATAAGAGACAGAGTAGAAGCCAGAGACATATGACTGAAATGTAGATGTGAAAGTTACGACCACAAAAAATATTAAGACAATCAAAAAAAAAGAACCAATTCATGGAGGAGGCTGTAGGGCTACAACAGGACATCACTAATAGTGTGACTAGCTTCTGGCTTAGGCTGTGCTCCTACTTTTTCTACCAACCTCACTGTGATGCATTGCTTCATATCTGACCTCCCTAGAGCAAAGGGATCCTGAGTGCCCATAGTAGATAGCTGCAGTGTATACATCTCCACCTGATTTTAATTGCTGTATCTTTATAGTCAGTAGAGAGATCAATGTGTGGTTGGGGTGCTTTTAAACATCTACAGGAGAATGAAAAACAGCAGGCCCTGGAGTTGCACATTTCTCTACACTGAGAATAAGCAGACCTAACAGGGCGGGCTGAGAGGAAACACCCCTTAAGCTAGATGCAGAAAAAAGGTTATGAGGGTGGTTTCTCTTGAGTCCAGAGCTGCACCTCTGCAAGAATCCTTCTCTGCTATTTTCACAGCTGGTAAAAAATCCCAAAGTAGCATTTCTCTGCCAGTGTTTTATCATAGAGACTCTTCAGAGCATGTTTGACTTTTGCAGGCAGGATGATGTCTTCTCTGCTGCTTGGCTGTGGTTTGAAAGAAATTTAAGTTTCATTGGGTCTAGGACAGCGTATCAAAGATAACACTCATTTTAAGCTCATTTTGAGAGGCAGCACTGAGGTCTCTATTCCAGTCCTGGTTGTCAGAACATTTTATCCAATGTTAAATAGAAACACTGGGGTTTTTTAAGTATAGAGATTGCTTATTTTTCTCTCTGAAAAACAACAGATTGAATGCAGTCCACTGCATCAGTCCAGTGCATCAGATGAGCATCAGTTCATTTTAAGGGACATGTGCTTGCTTCAAGTAAGAAAGTAAAAGCCCTACAAGTTTGTTGTTTTTCCACAGTATGGAAGTGATGAAATTAGTAATTTTTACAATGTGTTTAATTATGCCCTGATAATTGAAGTGGCAAGATGCCAACACATGTATATTTTTGGCACCCAGAGCAATCACGTGGGCATCATTATATTATTAGCCTTCATTTCAGACTGAGTGCAAGACCACACATATTGGCACTGGATATGTAGTAATGATGTTATCATGTAATAGACCTTTTTACTATTTTAGTGAAAAAATCACATATTTAGCTCTCTCAAAGATGTAATGAAAAAGTTGACAATCTGTTAATTAAAGGAGTAAATATGAGAAATGAAACTATAATCACACATTCTGGGTGCCTCTGTTTGAACAAGTAGACAGAAACTCATGTATTTACCTATATACTGCTTTTTCTTTTTTTCTGGTGTCATGTTCTTAGTGGTTTTGCTAATGGGTAGGAGTCTCTGGTGGCTGGATTATTAAACCTCATGTGTCCAGGGAAGATGAATTATTTTATGTCTACAGTGTCTTTTGTGAGCATTTATAGGTTTCTGCAGGCTTCTAAAAGACTGTGGAGTATTTCAGCATCACCTTGGAGTTACTCGCTGTAGCTACCTTGCTGAGCACTTTGCAAGTCCTGTGGCATTACCTCTTGCAACTCTTATGACTTACTGAAACTTTTTATCTGACAAAACAATCAGACACAATATCTGAGTGATTTAAAAGCTACTTGAAAATACCATTTGATTCCAAAAGAAGAATTTATTCTTCGATAAACTGAAGAAACTGTAGTGGCTGAGTGGAATAAACAGAAGTCAGACAGCACGTAGGTCTAAGATTCTTTGAGAAACCTCTTGTATGTGAATCTTTACTAGAAAAATAATTCCATTAATGTCATTAACATAATATACTGTAAATAACGAGAACAGAATTTTGTCCTTCTGGGTAACTTCAAAGAAACGAAGGTCAAAGAGAGTTAGATAATTAAGAACATCCATATGACTAGTACTGGATCTCTGCTAATGTGAAAATTAGGATGTCATCAGACAGATTCTTTTTATTAATAATAATTTTTCAAATCCTTTTTCATAATATTTTTGTATGTAATCTACTTTAACATGTAGCTGTACATGAATGTTTGCTGTTGCAGTTAAAAATCAGAATATTTAGTGAGTGGCCTATCACTTCTTTATAAGAGAAGGCTGGCAAATTGAAGAAAGCCTATATTTAGGCTCTTCTGTGTTTTTTCATCTAGTTCTTTGCATTTACCTGAAAAAAAATGAAGATATTAAACTAATTTGTAATGTTAATTGTGTTTAGTGCATGTCATTGTTAAACAGTAACACACTAATGTTACCAGCAAAATGGAGCAGACTCTGGTCTTATGTTAACAAATGCATTAAGCGGGGACAGTTCCATTTATCTTTAGTTTTACACCAGTGGAGAAGCTGTTTTGTTTAAAATCTAGTATGATGTGTGAGCCCATTAAAAAAACACCATCCATAACATCAAGTGCATAGAAGAAGGTATAATTTGCTTGAATAGTTAAATGATAGAGTCAAGTCTTGTCCACCCAAAGTAGGTAAAGCTTTGATTTTTAGAGGGTTGGGGTTTTTTTTAGATCTGTTTAACTTCACAAAGATAATGTAATTTTGAGTTTTAACTAGATTTACACTCAGTAATTTGATAGAATTAATTTAAATGTATGTAAATCAGAGGAAAATCTTGATATATACTTTAAGCAGAATATATAGGTATAGCACTTTTCCTTTGAAACAGATAAGCAAGAAATGGGTTGTGTTCATTGACAAAGCAGGATATACAGAAAAATTTGTTATTCCTGTCAGAGCAGAGCCTCTCAGCTGCACGTTTGATTCCAGAGTGGGGTTTTTTTATTTGTTTCTTAATAAAACAGCAAAAAGTACCAATGTATAGATTGTTCCCATGGAAGTTGCAAACTTTGCATGAAAATATCCTTCTAAACATCTCCCATTCAGCTCAATAATTTCTGAAGAAATAAGTACTTGAATGTCAGGGTACTTTCATTCATACCGTTGTTTTGTAACTTTTGAAAACACAATCATAAAATACAAGTCAAAACCTGTGAGAAACATCTGCATTAGTGATGTTAGCAAACAACTTTTGCATCATCTCTGGCATTCAGGATTTGTGCATGTGAGGAGTTACTATGGTCTTTCATTCATGGACTGTTTGCCCTTTCAATTTGGAAACCTAGCCATAGGGCAGGTGACCAGAGACAGGTTTTTCAGAGGAGTCAGGATAGATGGGAATTCACAATCAGTAAAACTGACAGCAGATTCAGCTCCATTACTGGTGCCCCCAGCCATTACCATATGGCAAGCTTTTATAGGGAGGAGCTATACACCCTGGACTACTTTTTTCATGTATTATGTGGGGTGTTCCATTCCGCTCAGAGTGCATTGCTCTTCACTAGCAGATTTTAGACATGCCTGTCAAACAGCATTACAAAAATGGATGAGCATTTTGAGCACATGCTTGTACTCAACCAATTGTGCAATGCTTGCCGGAGAACCCTACTGTGAGGTCTGGCTCTGCGGTATTGTACCTCCCATGGCCTGCAGATCTGTGAAGTAGAAGGGACAAGTTCAAGTGAGGTAACGTTGGGAGAAACCTTTCTGAAGCAAGTAATAGATTTTCCTTCCTGCAAGCACAATAACTTCCCATGTAGGAAAGACTTTCTCCTCTTCTTTTGTCTTTTCTACATGCTTATCCTTCTATGGGTCATGAAAACATTGCTGATTAGCATGGATGTAAAACATTCAAAAATAATCTTGAAAAATGAAAGTGAATTAGAAGGACCAGAAGGGAGCACTTACTGATCTACAGCTTCACTTTATTTGTACTTATTGCAGATTCAAGTGACTGACCTGAGTAAGTTCCTAAACACCATTTAACCAACAAAATCATATTGCTTCTTATGCCATTACTGGCACCATGGCATTTATTTCTGGTGGGTCAGAGACAGGTCTTTTTTGCCCATCCTAGAGTTGTTACTTTTCTTGGATCTGCCTCCATAGCTGCTACTTAGATTTCTGTCTGCATTGAATTTCTCAATCCCCAAATGCTTTGTTTTATTTTGGTGAGAGGAACTGGTTTCAGGGGCATCAAGTCTTTCTCCTTTCTATTTTGAACACAGAACAGTAGCTCTCCTGAGCTCTGCTTTCTTCCATCCCATCAGACATCTGTTTTCTGTTAGCTTTCCTGTATCTTCTCTCTGCGACTGGTACCAAGGGAGTAGGTTATTTCCTGGCTATTGTGTACTTAGAGGCACGAGTTAGTGTGGTCCCAGAGCATTTGACAGCTTAGGAACAAGCAGCTAGAAATAAAGTCAGTGTCCCATAGAGTGAAATGTCCCTGTCCCTCTGCTGGCAGGGTAGTAATGCTCTGAGGAACCAATGCATGGGCCTTCCACACTTCCCTCATGTTATGGACAAGGCAAAGAGAATGGAGATATGCTATATATATAGGTCAGAGAATAAAACTATACATTTGAAATCCTCTGTTTTTGTTTTGAAGAGAAACACCTTTTAAATTTGATGGGAGCACATGTAGTGTTTATGTAAAAGGGTGATGGCAGGGGAAAAGTGCAGCATTATTATGTGTAATTAAAACCTAGATGTTTCTGTTGGAATATTTTCAAGATCCAACTGGATGTATGATTATTTTTTTTTTTAATCCCTGAAACATTCCTTCACCCCCTTGCCAGAACCCACTGTAAAGTACAGTTTATTTTTTCAAGTCACTCAGTTACTTTGGGCTGAGAAAATGATAAGCAAAATCATTTCCCCTTGAGAAAAGGGGGGTGTATCTCGTCACTTATTGCACATTACATAGCCTACCTTTCTAATGAGCTTTCTGGTTTATACTGCAGTGCATTCTGTGCTTGTCTAGTTTGATAACTGGCACCATTATATTATACTGTAAATTTTGTCAAACCAGACATGTGAAGTACAGTATTTCTATGTGCATTTCACCCTTTACACTGGTTGTGGGTGGTTCAATCTTACTTGGGTGCATTAATTTTCTCTCAGGCATTATAGATTCAACTCCAGAGTTTGCTTCAGCTGCTGTAACTTGATGTATTTGTGCTGACCTGACTCCTATTGTGCCAATTTATACTGGCTGAGAGCTTGGCCCTTTTTTAAGCTCTGTGACACAGTTCCTCATTTGCTGAAAATGAACAGCTGTAGTTCTTTTCTTTCACTAGTTCTGTGATTGTCTGCTTAGCCCCTAAGGTGCTCAGAGAAGGATGCTGGCTGACTTGTACCAACTTCTAGCATAATCAGGCACCAGTCCCAGCTGGAGCCTCTTGGCTCTGAGATGACTACACACAAAATGATTTAGCTGAAAAAGTTTTTCATTTGTCACAGTCATTCCCTTTTCTCCTGACAATGGGTATGTGCTATACTATAGCACTGAGGCCCTTCTTATGCAGTGCAGATATTTGCCTGACGTAAGGACGCAGTTCTCCAAAAGCAGACCTAGGATGTTCACATTTCTGCCTGCTGAAACCACCACATCCAGTTAAAATTCACAGAAGCCATGAAATTGTAGGATGAAGAAAAGCTGGAAATGGTTTGCAAGTCTTTCACAGAACTATTTTCATCTTTAGTTGCAAGGAGAGTCTTTTCACAAATTCTGCCAGAATCAGTGTGTGACGGGCTTTTTTCTTATGTATGTTTGATGAGTGTTGCATTAAGGTTATAATGCAGTGATATATGTTGATATAGCAGTAATGGTGACATTCAGATAATTTCAGCTCTCCACAGCAACGCTCTGGAATAGATTATTTGGTTGTAGAAATCTGCTTCATAATGAGCTTTGTTACACAGGTTTTTATCTAAAAAATGAAAAACCTGAAATGAGTTTGACCTGATTCAGCTGTATTCTAAGTGATAGAATTGCATGCAGTTTGTAAATGCAGCCATGTGAGTTAAGAAAAGAAAGATAAACCTCAGTCTGCTATCACTAGATATAGTGTTTCCTTAAGTGTTTTATGCCTATTCATATCTGACATTTAGCTGCATACTATATTGAATTTTCAGGACTTAGTGACAGGTCGTACCTGGGCATACAGGTCCACCTGGCAACAACACTAGCTGAAGTAAGGAGAAGGAGCAAAACCAGCTTGGTTGCTCTTAATCAAGAGGGGAACAGAAACAAGAATATGCTCATATTGGAGTTCCAACTATTATTTCTGCAAAGCTGATTGAATGGCAGTTGTTTATACTTCTTTAGAAAGTTTGAAGACTGTTATATGAGACATTCACAAAAAGACAGGATTATTTTTATTGCCTTTGCGTTCTGACATGCTATAAAGCTGCTGCTTTTCTTTGTGTAACAAAAAGGACGTGTAGTTAATCACTGAGTGTCTTGAGATACTGAGTAGATATTTTTGCATCTGTTAGAATCAGACTTTACTGAACCCATCAATAAGTAATTCATTCTCATATGTATAGAGGAGGGAAATTATTCCCTACTGCTTTTAGTAATTTGAAATTATTGTTGCAATGGTTTCTGATTTTGAACTAACATTTACTTACTCAGCTGTGGTTGCAAGTGTTGTGTAAATGTGGCCTTAAGTCAACCAGGCTTCTTGTCTCCTACAGGACAGAACCTAAAATCTGGAAACTATGTTGGCCTGCCTGTCCTGTAATGCTCATTAGGGAGAAAAAACTCCCCAGCATAACACTTACCAGATCTGACAGACAGATTGGAGACCGACATTGCATGACACAGTGTGAATCTGTTTCTCACTGGAGCAGCGAAGCAACTAAATCAACATGCCTGTAGAGTCTCCCAAGTAGTCTCAGTAGTGCGCTGCAGCTGACTTTGGGCTGGTCCCCAAATAATTAACCTCTCCTCTATCTCTTTTTGGTACCTAGGTAGTATTTGCAATGTAACTTTTCAGTAAGATTCCTTAGAGCCCTGCATGAGTCAACGGGAACTGTAGGTGCATTAACACATTGTTGAAATGGTATGAACAGAGATGAAAAATGATGTTAATCAAACTGGGAAAGAGCTGTATTTTTCACCTTCCTCCCCCAACGCTTGTTCAATTGCTACAGTAGCCAGCAATGCTGAACTTGTCTTAATACCTCTGGTGCCAGAATGACACAGCCTCAGGTAGTATGTGATGAGTACAGCTGGCTCTGTATGCCTTCATCTCCAACTTCGTTAGCAGCGAGGGCAGCTGGAAGCACAAAGGGTACCATCCATTATCAACTAATGTGAGGAGGAGCTGTCAAGGTCTCTGAGCTTAGTTCCACCTGGCACTGAGTCTGTTTTTCTCTGAGTGAAGATATGTGAATTAAAGAGCCACTTTCAGGACAACCTCTGAGCGAGTCAGTCTGTATTCTAAGGTAGTTGGTTGCTGGGGGTGGTTTGAAGCACTCATAAGGGCTATATGGGAGAGAGGATCAGGGCCCACAGCTGCAGCTCAAATCAGCCCTTTGCAAGCAGTTCCCTGTCTCTAAAGAAAGACCATGATGGTAGCCAGCTGGTCCTGCCATGCAGGATAGCATGGCAACAGGGAGAAGGATTTAAAAGTGGCATTATCAGTGGCAATCCTCTCCCCCCATCCAGCAGCATTGTATGTCAGTGTGCATCAGTGGCACAAGAGGTAGGCATAGAGCAAAGGCAGATGCTGGTGCTGGAGCCCCACTCCTGGGAGTAAGTATTTGCATGGTTTCAGTGACCCAAAACTGACAGAGCTGGTTTTCTTCTGCAGTCAGCCGAATTTGGCTCGTACCTTCAAGAAGCCCTTATTCTGTCCTGGCCAACTGTTTCCATCTCTTCTTCAACAATTGCAGAAGCCTGTGGAGCACTGTTTCACAGCGCATTTATGGCTTGCACCCCTGCCAGAATTTACATGATACAGTAATCCAGAAGACAGCATTGCAGCTTTTCTGGATGGGGCTGGTCATTTTGGGCTGTGCCTTTATTCCGTCTTTCAGGGGAGACATTGTAGCTCTTTCTTTTGTAGACAGCCAACTCTGATTTCAGTCTCCACCAGTACTCAGTGAGCTCTGCTATGATGTTGTTTCCCACATCAGGTACCACATAATCAGTTAAATGATGGAAATTTGTGGCTAATCCATTTTATCACCTGGAGGTGGAAATGACAAAACAGTGTACATCTCTTTCTGATGTATCTTGCTATGGATTTAAGTATATAATCCTATAATCCCTCTTGGATGGCTTTTTGCTTTTAGCTTTTCTCAGGTGGTCTTTGGGTGTTACTATATACAGTGTACAGCACACATTAGATTTATAATGAAATTTCATGCACTTCAGAACTGTGTGCCCAATGTGGAGAAACAAACAATCCTCAGCAGCAGCAGTGATCCCATGTACAGCACACAGTCTGCAAGTGTACTTCTTGATGGCACTCATTCAGCCTGGTTTCTGCTGTCTGTGTGTCAGAGAAGGCTGCTCAGACTGTCCAGAGTGTGCCCCACAGCTTTTCTGAAGGCATCCTGCTTGTTGCTGCACCAGCAACTGTGGCTGCCTCCTCCTTGGCTGCAAGTTGGTACTTTTGTCCTGACCTTAAGTTGTGAAGCAGCAGCTACATCTTCTGAATGAATGCTAAATATCCCTAGAGATGTTTTGGGCATCTGGGCCAAACAGTTACTGCACTACTCTAAATTATACAAACTCCTACTATTCCTCAAGGTCAGGCTGCAAAGATTTGCATATCTGGACAGTGTTCCAAATACAGAGGATGAGAGGAAGAAAAGCATCACACAAATAAGCCTAATATCAGAAATGAGCAGATGATTTAAGCAAGACAAATACAGTTACACATAAGAAATGGTATTAAAAATAAGACAACACTACTGAGGCTGTAGGGTCATGTTTTCAGAATCCTGGAGATGCCAGAATTAAGGTCAGCAGAATAATCTTTTCACCCCTATTGTGTGTATGCTTTATGATAGTCTTTAATTCTCTATTCACATCCCATTTTTCCACAGGACCTGTCTCATTTGGTGCACTGGATAAATGGTGTTCAATTAATGAGAAGCTATTCAATATTTTGGTTTACCCTTTCTGTGCAATGTTGGCCCCAGGTCTTCCTTACTACACATTACTGAAACCTTTATATGAAGATGAAATCATTCATTTCCTCGTGGGCTTTTTTGTGACACTCATTTCTGTACTTCCTAAGGGCTTTTCTAGCATTAATGTATTTATCTGCACAATAGCCTTCATAATAGGAATATTATTGTCCCTTGTTGTCCACATTTTATACTGAGGCACAAAGAAATTAAAGTCAAAGAGTCCCTAATTTGAGATGTCAGAGAACATTATTATGAAAATTTATATTATTACCCATCTTTTAGCTGAGCGGTTACCTAATTGGGGGAGGAGGGTCTAGCATATTATTTCATTAGGAGCAGACAGAGCTACATATTTACTTGATGTAATCTTACATATTATTGCACCAACAGCCTCATTTCCCTTGTAGAATTCAAGCGGCTGTAAAATCAGTTTCTTTGCTTGTTTTGAGGGATGAGTATAACTGTCATATATTTAGCTCCATAAAAAGTACTGCTTACTTTTAACCCTGATCTTAAAGGAGCACAGGGCAGTCCTGTCTATATAGTGCTATGCACTGCAGGAGTCTTGCTTTCCCTGCAGATGTTTTGCCAGCTCTTCCTCT
>JANRGW010010912.1:0-20822 GCA_024733675.1 Psilopsiagon aymara | reverse complement strand
AAGATGAGGCCCAGTCCCATAGCACTCACTCTGCCCTCCTCTCCTTATCCCTCAAATCAAAGGCCCCCTCTCTGCTTCCCCAGGAGAAAGTGAACTTGGTTTCCATGCTGTAGGACAAGGGGAAAGGGAGGAGACATTCCCTTTAATGCCAATCCTCTCCCCAGCAGATAATCTCTGGCAGATTACCCTCCCTGGATCCAGTGTTTAAAGGGACAACTCCTCCCAGTCACATCGTCTTTGTCTTCACTCCCAACACCCAGCACTCACATTCTGCAGGAGTGCCGTAGTCCAAGGTAATGCAGGTGCAGCTGTAGCTTTGGCAACAGAGCCCCGAAGCCCGCATGCTGGAAAGAGGGCCAAGCTGGAAGTGCTGTGAATGAAACCTGGCAGAAGGCCTTTCTCTCAAGGTATCCTTAATCCAGCTCTGCCAGGTACTGGGGAAGCAAGAGCTGGGCAGGGGCAGAAAAGATTAGGCAAGACCCAGCCACATCACTTCAGGAGCACAGGGATGCTCTACCCAGAGCTAAAAGCATCCTCCTGCAGTGTGTGCTCTCAGGGCTGCTGGGGCAGCCAGCTGCCTCCTACTCTGCCTCATCCTGAGCACAAGGTGCCCAGCCCATGCCCCCAGCTGTATCCACATGGATCCAGGCCCAGGAAACCTTCCACATAGCTTGCAGCAGGCAGCTCTGCCTGCTTCACCCCTGCTCCTTACCAGCAGCTACAGAGCATGCTTCCCCTCACTCAGAACACAAGGCTACAGTCTGCTCTCATCACCCCATCCCAAGGGCACAGCCACAAATCACACCCAGTGTTTGTAATTGGAAAGTGACCAGATGGCCAAGGGTTTAGTATAAAGTGGTTTCCTCCATTAACCTGAAATTCCATCAAGCTTTTGCTGAACTGCTTGAGAAGAGAGGGGGAAGTCAGCATTCAGCCCACATCAGCAGAGTGCCTCCCTGCTTTCATCTTGGCACATCACCTCCACACACAGTGTGGTGAGGGCCAGAGTGTCACTCCAGGGACACCAGCTTCACACTGTCCTCATCCAATTCACTTGATGAAGGGCAAACTGGCCCTGCCTACAAGCCCAGACATGGCAGACAGATGACATTTACACCCTGAAGGAGACAGCAAAAATTAAACCCATTGCAGGCAACAAGAGTGCCAAAGCTAAACCTGGCATTCCAGTGCCACCTCTGGGATGTGGAACACCACACTCTCCGAGGAAGCTGCAACTCAGAGGCAGAAGGGAGGACACATGAAGAGATCCTGGCTGCTCTTCAGTGCCCACCTCCTGCACTGCAGGTTCTAGGCAACTGCCTTATCCTATCACCACAACATGCCACTGCTGGCAGGGATGGGGCTGAAACAGACACCAAACACTGACTGGCTTAGAAGTCTGACTCTTTTATTTGTCTTGCCAGAGAACACTTTGCCCAACCAGGAGCCCAAACCCCAATGTGGGGGAGAAACCCAGAGAAGGACAAATGCAGTAAAAAAGGTTTGAATTCTCTAGTGCTGCAGTAGCCTGCAAGGGACAGTACCTCCAGCCCTCTCCTCCCAGGGATCAGTGCAGCATAATGGGACCAGTGATGCAAACACCACCAACAGCACCAGCTGAATGACCTAAGACAGGAGATGTGCAGGGAAGTACCGACGAAGGCGAACAGAGAACATGCCATGCCCTGGAGAACAAAGTACAGATTGTGGAGAACAACTCTGCTATGTGCCACACATCTCCCCAGGGAAGAGGCTCCAGCTGGTGTCTGCTCAGCACACCATCCTGCCTGAGGAGATCCTAGCTGAAGACCAGGCTCAGCAAGTGCTGCACAGCAGCAAAGGACCACATCACCAAAGAGTGACCAAGAGGGGAAAGCACTGTGATAGGCAAAGGCCAAACCTCCTGGAAGCATGGGAGGGGCTTGCTAGTCCTTAATCCCCATGAGGAGACGGACAGCTCTTCCCAGCTCAGATCACTTTACCACAACTGAGAGAGACTTGTCCTTCCCCTCTCCATGTGCTGACCAGAACCAGCAGCCACAGGGGCTGGGGCAGCAGAGGAGGCAGTTCACCAGCAGCAGGCAGATGAAGAAAAGCTCAGCCCTCTCCCTCAAGCACTTCCCAACCTGCCCCACCAGCACATCCTATGGAGGCCCAAGTCTTCCTCATGCAGAGAGGCAGGTAGCACCTCACACGATCTGGATGCCCAGCTCCTCAGCTGTCTTCTGCAGACGGTCCATGACATTCTCCTCCAGCTCCATAGCCAGCCCATCAGCTGCTGCCACCTGCTCCTCTGAGGAGGTGCTGGCCATGACATAATACACAGTCTCAGTCTCCCCATGCTCATTGGTCCTGTTCACCACATGGATGATGGGGCTGGCTGGGGTGCCAGGTTCTTTCTCCGATGACAGTGCTGCTCCTGGGAAGGCACTGGGCCGTGCTGGCTCAGGGTTGTCAGCACAGCAAGAGGCTGAGGGTAGCAGGGCCACCTGCAGCTCAGGAACACAGTACTCAACTGGTTGAGCCTCTGCTGGTGCCTCCAGAATGATACCCTGCAGGTTGCCCTCACCCTCAGACAGCACCACACACTCAGTTGAGCCATCCAGTGCCTCACCCCGCTTCTCTCTGTCCTTCAGTAGCTGCTCTGTCAGCTCCACGCTCTCATAACGCACCAGCTGCAGCCTCATGTAGCCATCCTCGTGCTCCTTGTACCTGAGCAGAGATAGGTAGGGGTGATGGAGCCACTCACACTACAGCCCCTTCCCACAAGACAGGTACCAGGCTGAAGCTGTGGCCAAGGAAGGGAAGGGGCACTATGAAGTTGCACACTGGTTGCAATGCCCATGCTTCATATATGATATTGTGCAAGTAAGATAAAAACCCTAAAACTACATGGGTCTTGAGCACATTACAGCAAAACATCAGAGCCCAAGCACTGCCAGGTCTCTGCTTCAGCAAGACATATGAAGGATGTGGTTTCAGCTGTTTCTTGCACTTGAGAGGAGGTAATGAGAAGCTAAGGCTGGGCAGTACCTGAAGCGAGGATGTCCTGAGGGCCATTTGAACTGATGTTTCTTTCTGAGGTGGACAGTGAGGTTGTTTCCACGTGTGAAGCACTTGTCACAGACATGGCACTTGTACCGGGGCTCGAAGTCACCCTGTAGGGCAGAAAAGGGATGTGAACATCCCATGAGCCTGATCAGAGGGCCTGGAAGGATGAATCAGGCTCTCTGAGAAGGCTGACAGGATGTACTATCGCAACAATAAGAAAGGAGTGCAACCTGACCTCACATTCCTACAGCCCTGGTCAGCCTGGGGCACTTCACATGACTAGTTTTTTAACTCATGCTTCTGTACAGCACATTGCATTAGCAGTTCTCAGCCTTACTAGGAGACAGTACACAGCAGAATAGCACTCTGCTCTCTTTGTACCTCATGGACCTTCCGGCAGTGCAGTTTGATGGAGCAGGGGGAACGTGCAGTGAAGCTACAAGCCTCAAACTCGCAGTGATAGGCTGGCTCTTTGCTGTGCGTTTCCAGATGTTTCCTCAAGTCAATGAGATTCTTGCAGCTAAAAGGAAATGATAAGGGAACAAAGTTGAACACTGTGAAGCACACACACAGGTACCTCTGGGTGCTTCTCCACCCCCAGTGTGGGAAGACGGAAAACCCTGGTCCTCACCTGTAGTCACAATAGTCACACTTGAATGGCCGCTCCTCGCTGTGCCGAAAACGAATGTGATTGCGCAGGGAGGAGGGCAGCGGGCAGGTCATGTCACACATTGGGCACTTGTAATGGTTCACTGTGTGAAAGAGCGGGTGGAAAACATTACCACAAAGCAGGGAAGAGCACACACTCTTCATGGCCTCAGCTGGGAGACGGGGTCTTTACTCACCATGGTTCCTCATATGGTCACGGAGCAGTCTCTCTGTGGCAAACCTCTTGGAGCAATGAGAACACTGAAACCTCTGCTCTGCAGCATCGGGGCAGAGAGGAAAAAAGAAGCGGTGGTGAGAAAAGAGATCAGAGCAGAGAAAACAGCAAATGAGAAAAAGAGGCAGCTACAGTGCAACTGGGAATCCTTCTCTCCAGACAGAGACAGCAGACAAACAAAATCACTTGCAAAGACCAATCTGCCTCCCCTTTGCACAGCTTCCTTGTGCTGCCAGTGCAAGAACCAGGGAGCAACCATCACATACACACAACAGAACAGCACAAGGGAACTCAACAAGCAAATCCCAGTGCTGCTGCAAGAGCCCATCTGCTGCCTTGGACTTTGCCTGGGTTCTTAGAGGAGAAACAGCTCTGCCTGCAGCAGTGTCTGAGTTCCCAAAGGTCAGAGAAGCCAGGCTGCTTCCACGCAGACTTGTGCCTTTTGCTCACAGAGAACAGGCATCTCTAGGAAGCCCAACAGCCTAGCGAGAGGACTGCTTACAACCCACCCACAGGAGCTTACGGTCCAGTGCAGTCTGACGATGGATGTGGTCGAAGAACTTGGTGTTGTTGGCAAACATCCCCCCACAGGTAGGACAGGCCACCACCTTCTCCTGTGTGTGACTACGCAAGTGCTCCCGCAGTTTGCAGCGCCCCTTGAAGGTGCAGTCACAGTCTGAAGAGAAACAACAGAATGCCATTAAGATCCTCCACACATGGGCCACGATCTGCAACCTGACTGAATGGCAGGCTTCTTGCTTCTGTTGTGGTTAGCAAAGATCAACTCCAAAAAGCCCCCAGATGAGATCACGAAGTGAGATCACTAATGAGATCCCTAATGTTTCTGTACATCTGCAATCCAGTCCTGTGCAAAGCTCTCTAGAGAGGCCTTGCATGCCCCCACTAACCTTTCCAGCCACAGAGAACCACATGGTTCTCCTTCCCTCTTGCCTTGTACTCTGAACAGAAGCTGTGATCCTCCACGTGCCGATAGAACCACTCGGGATTATCAAATGATCTCTGTTGGGGAGCAAGGACAGACAAAACAGGGTGAAGAGATCAGCCTGAGCACAGCAGGTTCTTTCACACAGGTGCAAATACAGGCAGGCATGCAGGTGAGCTGCAGGACAAAAGCAGCTCTCCTTCCCTTGGCTGCCACATTAAAGATGAAATATACAAAAGCCAACCTGGGTTCTCTGTTCTCACCTCACAGTACTCCCACAGGCACAGGAAGTTTTCCTGGATCTCAGGGATGATATTGCGGCTCTGGAAATCCAGCTGGCAATGGCTCACATCTGACTGGCTCTGCAGGGCCCGCAGCCCCCACTGCTTCAGCTTGGTGTGGTAGCAGTGGAAATAGACGTGGCGAGTGAGGTCAGCTGAGCTCTCCAAGGAACAGAAACCGCATTCCTGCCACAAACACGTGTATTCCTCTGCAGCAGGAAGATATTAATGACACTTACACACCGAGAAAACAGCAAACATTCATGCTCTAACAGCCTGATGGAAACTTCCTAAGTAAAGCGCAGGTTGCAGCACACAGAGAACACCATGGCTTTTTTCATGCAGTCCAGCAGCAGGCAGCGCTGCTCTCCTGGGGGAGAGGAGCATCCTCGCACAACGCAATAGCTCATACAAGTGGGAGAGCAGCGGTCGAGGCTGCCAGCACCTTACCGAGCGGGTCCATCTCGTCCCGGCGCTCCTTGGCAAGGTGCTGCTGCAGGTGCTGGGCCACATGCTCGCAAAACTCCTCCATGTGCGAGGCCACGTACGAGCAGAGCTCCCACTCGCACCGCAACACCAAGGCACCCTTGCCGCCGGCCTTGGCGGGCGCCATGGCCGGGGGATGCCGAAGCGCGGAGACGTCGAGGGCTCACCGTACGGCCGCGGCCACGAGCTACCCCTGCGCTGCCCGGCAGCGCTTGGCGGGCCCGCACCACCCGGCGCAGCGGCACCGGAGCGGCGGACAGACCCGGGGGAGCCCCGCGCGGAGCGGAGCGGAGCACGGCACACACCGCACTGCACCGCACCGCACCGCACCCGACCCGACCCGACCCGTCCCGCCGGGGGGCGCCGGAACGCAACGGACTGCGCCGCCCCTCCAATAGCAGCTGCCCCTTCGAGCCGCGGACCAATCACCGCGCAGGAGCTGGAGGCGCGCGTGCAGCGGCCGAAAGGGCCCGCCGGAAAGCGGGGCTGGCTCACAAAGGTTCCGGCCCGCTTTGGGGCTGACGCGAGGACGAAGGGCATTTGGCTTTGGGAAACCCGTTTGGTTTTGGGAACCACTCACGGTATGATCACATTTGGGTTTGCTACTGCCACATACGTTAATTTCTTGTGGCTCCAGGAGGCTTCCTTGCCTAAAAAAGAGAGTCCTCTCAGTACAAAGGCTGCTGTCAAAAGCCACATGCCCGAGTATCCCAGCCAAGCGCCAAAGACAAAACGCATCAGGATTGCAGTTCCTGCTGTGGGATCGTGCAACCTATTCTCTTTACTCAGTAATCGAAATGGCGGTTTGAATTAAACAAATATACATTGACCATTGCATCTGCTGTTCCAAGCTCTTGTTACACCAAATGGAGACACAAGTGTCAAAGTTTGCTTTGGCACAGGTAAATGCCATGCTAAACCCAACTGAAATTGTATAACATGTGCCACAAAGCGTGCATTGCCAGCGCACAGTGGCTTCTGTAACCCCTGTCATACACACCAACCCTCCCCTCTGCTCTGAATGGGAAGTACATGCCCAAATTGACTCAGTTTGACTCTGGATCTGTTTGTTGGGGTTTTAGTGTTATTATTATTTTATCACCATTTATTTGTTTTCTGCAGGATCTGTTGCTTTCAATGTAATTATTTTGTAAGCATTACAGAAAACACCTGGCCAGGCTAGACAGTGCAAAGCCATGAGCTTGAATGAGGCTGGGATTTAACCTGTATATCCTAACCAAAGTATTTAAATATCCAGCACAGAAGACAAAACTATCTGGGAAGCCTGCCAGGAAGCAGGTGGCAAACTAAGACTCCTGCTGGCAAAGCACAGACAGCCCCCTTCTGATGGACTTCACATTAGCCCACGCTTCCCCAACCTGCCTAGTGCTTCCTGCCCATTCTATTACCTGTCAGCCAAACCTAAGACACCTGTGGGTACCAGGATGAGGTGCCTAGGAATGGATGAACCAGAATAAGACTTGTCTTCTGTAATGGCTTATATACACGGTAAAAGAGTCGGTACACAGTAGCTTGATTGAGAGATGTCCTCTTGGTCCTGAGCTCCATGTCTGAGCAGGCAGAATACCCAAGTTGTTCTGCAAGTTAAGAATACTGGGAATTATTCAGGATGTTATTTCAGCTCTGCTTTCTTCACTTGCCTTAATGGCCTCAGTAGATGCAGCCTTTGCCAGCTGCTGCTCTTTGCATTTTAAGTTCACAAGGCAGGCCAAATTAATCTCCAGGCTAGCGCTGGGCAAAGTACACAGAATTACAAAGAGGGACAGACCTCACTTAATATTCCTGCAAGCTCTCAGCAGATTCCACGAAAGGAGAAATATTTCATTATGAAGAACTGATTGGCACCAGTCTTGTCCTGCTCAAATAAACTGAGCACAGCAATGCTGTGCCCACTCTGCTTGTACACAAAATGCTCTAGAGATCATCTGCCTCACCAAAAACCGGTCCTCAGCATATTGACAGGTTGTGCTAACCATTTTGCAGGGAAAATGGCTTTCTTACAGAAAATGTGGATGTTTCAGAACTAGAATATAAGCTACCAGGCTTAAATAAGAATTTGAAGGCTTAACTCTGCTTCTTGTTTTGCAGAAGCAGTCTTGCTACCATTTGGAGGCTGGGAACAAAGGAATGGTTATAGCAGGCCTGGCCAAAACTCCTTTTAATCTGGGTCTGGCAGCATTGTAAAACCAGGTCGTTTCCTGGCTGCTGTTTCCCTTCCTGGCATCTCAGTGGAGACTAATCTCAGACTTTCAGAAAGAGAACCCCTTGCTTGATAACTGAGAGCCAAACCCTGACTTCCCTCCGTAGGAGCATGTTGGTTTGCTAAAGGATGCTCTAGCTGGTCCCATGAGCATGCATCCCTGGCTGAGTGTTACTCCTCTCCCCGCAGGTGCTGCCAATGACATGCAAGGCTTCCTGGATTCACAGTGTTCAAAGACTCAGTTTTAATTGTGTAATGCACAAGAGACAATACTGCTCTCGGGGCAAGCCCTTCTGTGATCATCTTGAACAGCACATGGGTATCTCACACTTACACATGATAGGATGCTCTTGTCCTAGGCCTTGCTTTTCCAGCCCGGTTCCTCACCTGTAAGGGCATGGCCCATTGCTGCAAAACTTACCAGCCTTTCACTTTAACCAAGGGGTTTTCCGTTGGTAAACTTCAGTCTTCCTCCATGAAATGTCTGCTCAGACAGGAAAGAGACTCTTTGGGAATGATCCGCACTGATCATGCAAATTGGAGTGAAGCACACATCAAGAGATTTGCATTTAAGCAAATCCCAAACATGGCATCATGGAGGCATCACTAAATTGTCAAAAACATATTTCCATCAGGCTCAGCTGGATCTTTACCAGTGGAGTATGAGCACAGACTTCACTCTTCACTGGGAAGTTCATGACGGACAGCCCTTCTACAAAGTCCTGCAGAATCTGAGAGCTGGGACTTGTCAGCAGTGACAATGGAAACCGGTGAGTTTCAGCACCTTTTCACAAGCATAAATAGAAGTCTCCATGGAAATATCAGGGAAAGAACATACCATGTTGTCCTTAGGCTCAGATGAAAACAAAATCAGAAAGGATTTGCTAAAATTGATTTGTGGCATCCTTAGCGTCACAATAATTTAACAGTATCTATTAGCATGTTCTGCTTTCACTAGGCTGAATTTATATTCCTTCACAATGCAATATTTTTCTAAAATGAAATGATTCAATTTGCCTGAAAATTATATAAACCCAGGCCTAAATGATCATTCTCTTCTCCAGTGCTGGCAACAGGAGAGTTATCTGGAGTTCTAATAGCTCAGCATCAGATCCTGACAAATAACTCACTGAAAGCAACAGGCTTAGTTATGTGGGGCTGGACTGCTAAGTTAAAAACAGGGCTAGAGGGCAGAGCCATTGCTTTTATTACTTCTGAATTTGAGCAGAGGAATAACTGTGAGCGTATGAGTGAAGTAACTTCAAAAGCAACCATGTGTAAAAATAAGGATATGTGGAAGTGTTTTTCTAATGTCTTTAGCCCATAGCAAATACATTAGGAAAACACGAGTGCAGAAGTGCAGAGCATCAGACATTTTTAGAAGAGGTCACAGTTCAAGATCAGTTACTACAGAGAGGTTGTGGGATTTGGCAATATCAGACTGCAGAATAAACGAATAAAAGCTGCTCACAGCTTTTCTAGTGATGCCATTTTAGAAATATTCCCATTCTGAAAATTCAATTTACGGCTGTCTCCTTGGCTTCAGTGCTCCTCCAGAAGTTCTGTGCTTAATCAAGGCCTGAATGTTCTATTGAATGCAGCTAGCAAAGGCTGCATGATTTATCACAGGTGTGAAACCACAATGGAGTTCAAAGGACTGTGCTACACAGTTGAGACTTTTCCATCAAATCACAATGCTGTTATCTCTAAATGAACTCTCATGCAAAGGTGCGAAGTTTTTGTTGCGGAAAGCATAGCTGTTTCTGCCAGTTACACCTGCTCTTCCACAGCTTTTGAGCTCCAGCTATATGTGCACACCAGGAAACCATGCTTCCCACTGCTCTCTCAGTAAGACAGCCCTGGAAAGGGACTACAAGTGGGAGATTTCTGCCCTGTGCTGTCAAAAAAAAAAAGCCAGATTCAGTATAGAGATTCCTCTCAGCTGCAAGAACTGATATCCATTCCAGCTATGTCCTAGTCTGTCCACAGATGCTCACTGGTTCATATTCAGACTCAGCGTTCACCTCTATTTTGATCATAAGCCTTGCCTAGTCTTGGCTGAAGTCTCTATTCTCCCCTTTCTAACCTCTCAATGTCCATGTACACCTGGGGACACAATGCCACATGAATGAAAGCGATAAATGGAGCCAAATGACACATCCTGAAAAGCAGAAGGGCATAATGATAAATCACAGTTTTAAAGATCAAACACGTCAACTGTGGAATGTCTGTGTTCCCTTGAGAGAACACGGCTGTGTGTTCCCCAAGGGATTAGCTTCAAATTAAGCTCTTCTCTGGAAGATCTCAATACAAGCCCATATGGACACTCCTCCCTGGCTCCACAGGTGTGAGATCTCTGTTTGGGCATAGCCTGCTAGCCAAGATAAAAGAGCTGTTCCTAGCATTGTACCTTGTACCTCTCTGCCCTCACTTGTGCCAAAACACCTGTACACAAGGCAGATCTTGCAAAGCTTTATCTGGGCAGAGGAAGAGGACAAATACCTCATACCTAAAGTCACACAGACCCTATGGACAGGCTGTGTTGCAATCCAGTCAGTTCAAGGAAATGGAGCCTGGCCTGCCATGAGCCTCTTGGGTGACATGGCCAAGACACTGTACCCCTCTTTGTGCCTTCCTTGATAACCTTGATAAAACAATAGAGTTCCAAAGTATCTGTCTGTATTCGCTGTGGATACAAATCACACTGAGCAGACAGCTCCTTTCTCTTTCCAGAGATGTGCACTGTGATTCACATCACTGTTCAGAGAAGCCATTCCAACTCCCTGAGGTATTTCCACCTTTGCTGTGTTGAAATCAAAGCATCATAGAGCAATGTGCTGAAAGCCAGCAGCTCCAGAATGGCAAGGAGGGGCTAAACCAACACCACCTCTGCTGAAAACAGTAGGGCTGTGCAGTTAAAGCAAATTTTACTGACCCAGAGGGGAAACATAGGATTCCCCAGAGCTCTCTTTGGAAAAAGAAAAACCAAAACCCATCAGCCAGTCATATCTGGCCCAGAGGGATATGCATGGAAAACACATGGCACCCAATGCTGAAATACAAGGTAGGGTAAATGAGCAGGCCTTGGTGTTTGGCTTCTTAAGGGGTCAATAGTAGCAGTCTTGTATATTTCCTTCCTAACTTGTCATACAGAGGCAATGAATTTGCTTCTTCCATAATAGCCTTCTCCAGCTGCCCTGTGCTTTCAATAAACCCCTCTAATGCCCATTTCATTTCCTCAGTCTCTACAGATTTTGGCAAACGGGTGTACCAAGGAGTGCGGGTGAAACACACAGTCAAGGACCTTCTTGCTGAGAAACGATCCAGGCAGAGCAGTGGCTCCCACTTCAGTGTAAGTCACTTTCCATTCCACCACCCCACAGCCCTTTTTTTGAACCAGAAAAGTCATGTCATGCAATCCTCTTGTTTAAAGAGCATTTATGTTGAGTTCAGGGCACCGCCAATGTTGACATGGAATAGCAAAAAACATTTGCAACACTCGTGTTTGCCCCAAGAGATGACAGATGTCTCCTTGATTTTTTATATTAGTGAACTTGTGAGGGACTGAAGTCCTTTGGGTGTTTTTCCCAAGCAGATCAGTAATGCTGAATTTCTCATTCCTTCCACATCCTGTATATGACACCCTTCCAAGTCAACTTCCTTTTTCACTAGCTACACTCAACTCAGTGCCACAAAAATAGATGTTCTTCCCAGAATGCTGTGCTGCTTCCAGCTCCTCTCTGGCATACTAGAGTGCCAAGAGAGATGCAGTGATTTTATGGTCTGCAAAGAGGCCAAGCATCAGTTTGTTAGAGATGATTTCTTCTTAAAGTGGTTCTATAGCAACAGAAACCTAAATTATATCGCACTACACTGTTTTTTTCTCAGTCACTAGCCAGAGAAGCTGTGCTGTGTCCAGGAGATACAATATTGCAGGTGACAGCACATGGCATCCGGTAGCACAGTAAGCCATTCCCTGCGTACTCTTGGGACTCACCTTTACCAAGCAGCAGCGCCTCACTTCCAGGCTGATTGGGAGCAATGGGGCCTTCTGACAGATGAGGAGATGCAGTCAAGCTGCTGAAAAGTCCTGGAAGGAAAGGGCAGGAGCAAAGACACAAATTACTGGCAGCAGAATACATAGTGCTGATGCTCTTCTCCCCCACCACCCCCCACCCATCCACTTGCCTCAGACTTTTTGCTTTCACCAAAAACCAGAGACCTCAAAGGGTCTTCCAAGTGTTTTTTTTTTCCACTGTTACTTTCACATGTTAACTCTGTGACAAAACAGGCAGAAAAACAGCAGGGGCATTACCAAACAGAGCAAGATCTAGCCATAGATGTCTTCATAGCATTCAGATACTGCAGAAATGCGGGAGACTGCCCTGAGCCATGGGCTCACTGGTAAACATATGCTCCCACCAGGAGGCATTTAGGAAGACTGCTTTGGGGAGCAGCAGGAAGCAACTGTTGTGTTTGTGCTCACTGAGAAAACAGATCCTGGTTGATGACTATCATGCTTTACCTGCTCTCTTTCTGGAGAAAGCAGCTTCAACAGCTGCAATAAAAAGTCCAAGGAACTGTAAACCACTAGCTGCTTGCTTTATTACACTTTGCTTTGTATTCCAAAGCTTAGCAGTTGTGTGTCTGTCTAATGCAATATCAACCCTGTTGCTAATTCCCTATAAGGCACAAAAAAATACTGTGCAGGGCAAACATCTGTATTTGCTTAAATGTATCATGAAAAGAACAGCTGTAAGTACAGCTCTGTTTATCTGACATAATATAATCCAGAATCAAACAGCAGATAACTGAACACCCCTTTGTGTATTTGTGATGCAGTGTAATTTAGCTGCATCTTTTGTTTGAACATGACCTTTGCTCCAAAATTGGTAAGCTGCTGTTGTGCAAGGGGAGGTCTATGGAGGAGACTCATGATGCTAAGGAAAGGTCATTGCTTATGGAGGTGAGCCACTGGGCTGTTTACTGCAGCAGCAGAACAGCAACAGTTTCATGACAACTAGTCCCTGCATACATCAAATGACAGGAAACCAGTGTGTTTTGTGATGAAACCCACACAGTTTGGGCTTCTGAGTTCCCATCAGCTGCAGGGCAGAAGGTCCTGGGCTTTAGTGAAGATCTGGCTTGTTTCCCACTGTAGGCATGAACCAGCATTTACCCTCTGCAGGATTACCTTGTTTTTTCAGGCGAGCAAGCTGCTAGGTACACAGATGAAGCACTATGCCCAGCAGGACTCATAGGCCAGGGACAGATCAATCTGCATACTTGCCATCAGCAAACCAGTGAGGTGCTCTGCCTAGGCTAAACGTCGCTTTTCTTGTTCATTACTCCATCTGCTGGACTACAGATTGGGTGTGGAGATGAGATACACTGAAGCCAAAGTACAGTCAAAGGGCACCATAGATCGCCACTGCAGGACCAGGTCATTATTTTGACCTGCAACGTTACATTTAGTCCCGAAAGGCAGCCTTGTAGCTGAAAAATGCTCCCAGGTTACCAAGGCAGTGAAGAAACATAGCTCTCTGGAGTACCCCTAACCAGTATATCCACGCGCTCATGTGTGAGGCAGGCTGAGACCAAGCTTATCAGCAGCTGAATATACTGTGGGCACAAGTGATGCTAAACAGACACACTGATGTGGTGCAGAGGATCCAGCTACCCTAATCCCACAGCACTGAAAGGAAGCAATGCAGGGAGGAAATGAACTAATGTGCTTCAATTAAGCTGAGCCATTCATCACTTGGTAAGGAGCCAGGAGGTAAGTGAAATGTAGGTCTCTGCAAGTATGTGGGTGCCTGCTGCGATGAAGGCCAAAGATGGGTTGCTGCAGAGGCTCTTGAAATTGAATTAAGGCAAGTAAAACCGTTGCAGCTAATGTCAGCTCTGTGGCGATTCATCACAGGTATGTGCAAGAGGACACGCTGCCTGTGACACACACAGATGGTTTCAGTAGCTGTTGAACACAGGATCAAAGCTGAACTTAGATACTCTGGTAACTTGAAATGCTTCATACTAGAGACTGGCACTGAAGTGATATGGATGCTAAGAAAGGGGTGTCTGCCAAGACCAGATTTGCATGTGAAGGCTTTAGCTTTGCAGGGCAGCGTGCATATCCAGCTATGATCCTCACTGTGGTCTGCGGCCAAAAATGTCCCAGCTGGGAGTGGGTGCAAGTCCTGACCCTGCAGCTTGAACACGTTCATCTGACCACAAGCCAAAGGGCTCCTTCCTGATGCCTCGTATGACTCCTGCAGCCTGTGTGACTTATGTGGGCTCAGAGCTCATTTTCATGATGGAGCAGGGAGCAGCTGCAAACCTTCCTCAGCAGTAAAAGGAAGTCCTGGCACTGGCAAATTTAATTCAAATCTAAACCTCTAAATTTGGTTGCTTGCTATGGCAGGAACCTCCTGTTTGCACTATGCAAACTGAAAATAGCATGTCACCATCACTGGCCAGTACAACAGCACAGCTGAAGTAAATGCAGACGTGGGTATGGTATTTCTGCTCTATGGGCTTGGAAATCAGGAGATAGAACTCAGTCAAACTCTGTGTGTGAACTCTCATCCAGAGGAGCAGATGGCTTTGCATGAGTACATGTAAGGAATTAGCCACCATAAGCACCAGGGTCACTCAAGGCTAATTCTCCCTTAGGGACCAAGAGATTATTTTTATCAATACTTCTGTAGCACCCAAATAGGAGCTAGAAGCAACTGCCTCCAAACATAGCCTGCTTGTTCTGCTTGGAGGGGCCAGCTAATGCAGCTCCGTGGCAGGTAGATGGAGCACAAGAGAGCTGGGCTAGAGCATGGGTAGCACAGAATCTGCCTGTTTTGACCAGCTAAGGGCTTAGAGACCAGCTTATTGAGACTTGTTTTGAGCCAACACTGAAATGGAAGGCTCAGCATTATGCCTGCATTAGGGGACCCTGTAACCCACGAGAAAGCAGCCAGTTATCTTGATATTTTTACTATTATCATCTCTACACAAGACTTCAAAATCTCTTCTTAGCCTACATCTGCTAATGCCTGAGAGCTCAGAGGCTTGAAATCTTAGAGTTAAGCTCTTCATGCTAATAGCACCAAGGCTCAAATAGTGCGTCTGCCAACACCTTCTCAAACTGCATGCTTGGAGAGCTGACTTGCTTCAAAAAGACCTTTTTTAACATATCTTTATCTTTTGCAGGGCAGCATCAGCACACCACAGTCATCATTTGTCCAAATGCCAGGTGAGGTTTTCCTCCACTGATAAATGACTTCTGTATTGGTTGGACAGTTGAGGTTGCTCTTGTTTCTTCTCCTCCAAAGGACATGAAGTAAGCAAAGGAGCAGTGGAGTAGGGCTACATCTCAGAGAGAGCCCAAGAGAAAAGTAATTGAAAAAGTCAAAACAGGAACAGCGGTAATAAAAGAAAAGCCTCTGTAATCTTGTATGACATTCCCAGAGGTGAAAAAGGTAATTAAAGCAGTTCCCATCTCTTTTGGTATAGGTGCTACACAGAAGCCCTTCTTTTCCCTCTGTGTCTTCTAGTTTTCCCTGAAGCTGCAGAGAGAAAGTATGAAACCAGGACCCTACCTGTTTAATCTCTTAAACTCTTGGGCAGGGAAAGGGGTGTAAGGCTGTAACACCATCCTCCTTAAGAGCTGTATCAGAGCAAGGAAAAAGCAAATTCTGCCCTCATAGTTGAAGCTTTCCCAAAACACACTTGGTTTGCTGCCCTGGGGATCAGGGCAGTCTGAGAAGCTAAAAGCACTTGGGCTGACACACCTGGTTGAAGACAGGAGTGACTCCTGCCCTGGGTGATGCTAGGATGTGAAGGGCTCTACTTCGTGTCTGCAGTAGTGGCTGTAGCTCTGTGGCTCTCTTGGTGCTGCTGTTATGGTTTCCCTTGAGCCAATTTTTTCTCTGCCACTGCAGGCTCACCTACCACAGCTGGTTACTATGGCATCAGGAGATCCTTCACTACAGAGCTGGATTTCCACAACACAAAGCAGTTTGTCAGTGATGTCTACTCATCCCCTCTAGGGTCCAAGCCCTTCTCAGGCGATTTGTCTGCCACTCAGGGATTCCCAACACTTCTGGATCCGTACCTCACAGACCAATACGGGGATTACCGTGCTACTCCCCTCACAGCTGGTACCAGCTCCTTCTTCAGCCCTTCTGTGCCTCCTCTCGTGCCATCTTTCCCTAACGACACAACGCACTTCCTACTAGTGAGTGAGTCTGTGATTCTCAGTCACCCAATGAAAGTTTACCCGATTTAAAGCTGGGGTTAAGTCAGGATGACTTATGCGGGAAGGATGCGGCTGTTACAGGGGGCAGCTACAGCAGAGCACACAACAGAAGGGGCAGAGCTGAAGAGCAATGTTTACTCTCTTTGACCATGTCCTTCATGTCATTATCCCTTCTTCCTGTTGGAGACCAGCTCCTAAATTAACAGCTTTCCCTGTTCCCCAAAACAGTTACTCCATTAAGCTCCTTTAGTTTCTAGAACACCTCTAGTCAGCTCCAGGCTGTTGCATATCCCCATCGATACCACTTCTCCATTCACTCTGGGCTCTGCAAGGTCAGGGTGGGTCAGTTCCACTGGGAGCCTATTCCAGGCCTTGCCCACTATTGACAACGTGGATGTTTCCTTTCAAAAGCTTTAATATCAAATACTGCTCCAGAGCAACAGAACTGATGTGAACTAGGCACTGAGGATAGTTTGGCTTAGTAAAGCCAAGCTAGATATGCCAAGCCTTTATTCTAAAGGGTTCTTTCTTGCTTTCTCTCCCTGATTCCATGCAGAGAGAGCCCTGGGAGCAGACCTCACCTGACAGTCTCAGCCAGTCGGATGGTGCATGCTCAGACCCTCTGCAGGCACTGCCTGTCAGTGCCAGCTGCCTCTCCTCACATGAATCTGGAAGCATTTCCCCATACCGAAGCTCAGGTTGGACCCCAGCCATTCCTGGAGCCCAGCCCTACCCTCTGCACCCTCTTGAAGATGTCCACTACTCCCCCAGCTATGCTGCCACCTCACCCTACTCCTTCTCACCATTCATGACTGTGGCAAATGAGCTTACCTCCAGGATGAGCCACCTCTCAACAGAGCAGTCCTCAGAGACATCACCTCTGCATGATAACTCTGCCTGGGTCAAAGATGATGGGAGTCCCATCTGGGGGACTTATGAAGGCCGGAGAACTTATTGATGAGAGTTAAAAGCTGGAGGAAAAGAAGAATGGACCATTACTGAAGCAAATTAATTACTTGTGTGCTTTTTCTTAAAGACGGCCCTTTAAAAAGAGGATGCTAACAACATGCAGTGCTTTATGCTGTTTAGGAATACGATCACTAGATGTACCACATTTAGCTTATAGTGGTGCCTTCTAGTGCCTTATGAAAGTCATTGCTCACAGCCCCGCTGTGCTACAAGTAAAATTCACAGCCTGAAAAATATCTGCACAAACAAGGATCTGGTACTTCTTTCCAGGTGCTGGGAAAACAGGTTGCTCTGAACCTTAAACACCTCACAGAGCATTACCAGAAAATATTTAGGAAGAGCAAGGCTGGGGCTGGGGCAGGGCCTCCTTAATAGCACAGTCTGTGTAATGGTATCTTGTTACCTAGCAGCAATAAATGCTAGTTCCTACCTCCAGCATGCTACGAATAATGACATTATCTTGAGCAACAGTTATGGCCAGAGTAGCAAAGGCTACTCATTAGAGCCTATAGCACAGGAGGCTACAACCAGATAAAGCTCACCATACTACACCATCCTGCCTGATGCTCTGTGCACCTGTAAAGCACAAAGCACATCCTCTCCAATTTCCTTTTCGCGCTGAAGAAAACGCAAAGCTGTTCCCCCAGAGAAATACAAGCCTTGAGTCAGTGCGGATAAGGCAGAATGCTGCCAGCCACTTGCCAAGAGGTACCCACCTGGCCCTAGAACTGGGACCAAGGCTGATTTAAGGTGCCAGGGCTATGCCGGGGCGCACGGCCACTAGAGGTAGCTCTGCACCCACAAACACACGCTTAAAGGAGTCCTGCACAATACTCCCATAGGCAGCCAGTCCCGCCTGCTGCATCCAGCCCCGGGGGAGGTTACCTGCTCTGCCCCATCTCGTCCCATAGCCTGGCACCCACAGAAGCAGCAACAAATCCTTGCTGAGAAAGAACAGGAGCTTTCCAGCTCCTGGAAGAGTGCAGCAGTGAGATGCTTTAAGGCCCTCCTTGCCTCTTCTCAAATCCTGAGGCTGATGGGACATTTGGAGCCTTCTCAGCACAATCCAGAGATTAAACAGCAGCTGGGTCTCACGATCGGGCCCAGAGCATCGCTTCATGCCATGCTGCCTACAGGCATCTCTCTGTGGGGCAATGTGAGCTGGGGATACAGTGCTGCACCTAGAAACAGGCAGCGATAACGGGTCCCTGTAAACTCCCAAGTCCTCTGCACAAACCCCTTTCCTGTGCAGGGATACCACCTAGCACCATCCCTGGCACCCCTCCTGGAGCCCAGGAATGTCCTTGCACCCCAGTGTGTCCACAGCAACCATACTGAGCAGACCTATTTATATCTTCAGGGGCCCAGCGCAGCCCCTGCCTCTACCCACAGCAGCTTGCAGCCCGGAGCAGTAGCCCTGGAGCTGTCCCAGGCTCTTCCAATCTCGAGAAGAGAGCACAGCTGGCCAGGAGCACCCAGCTCCGGTCCTGGCTGGACTGGGGTCCCTCCCAATGCTTCCTGATTCCCCAGCCTTGTTCAGACCTGCTCGAAAAAGCAAACTCCATCTGCTCTCTGTGCCTCAAATCTCACCTCTACTTATCCCCATGGGTTGTGCCCTTCTGTTTGCTAGTGAGGTCCTGCAGAGACATGGAAAGCTCAGCCCACGGAAAGAGCCATCAACCAGGAGTCCTCCACACACGCTGCTAAGTGTGGGACAAGGTGAGCCCAGCTGCCTCCCCATGGGCACCAGAGGCTCCTGAGAGCAGCCAGCATGGAGCATCCCAGGGTGGCATCTGCTCAGCCAGAGCTGCTTCCCTGAGCATGGACCAGGGCAAGGCAAGGAGCCCCAGAGCATTTCGTGTGTGTGCAGGTCTCCTTGCCCTGCACCCAATCCCCTGCACTCCCAAACCTGAGACCTGTATGAGCCCACAGCATTGTTCCATACCACAACAGACAGCACCACCTGAATTGTTGTCTGTAGCTGCTGCTTGACACAGTGGCAAATCTCAGCTGTACCTTCTTCAAGGACCTTGCATGGACTGGTACACCAGCTTCAGTCTGGCTGTATTTCCATCAGGCACTGACAGAGAAGCGGGGACAGAAAATTTTCAAGCTGTCTTGGAAGTATTTGACCTACTTTGGCATTCAACTCTTTACCAGGTCTGTGAGCCTGGAGATGCTCTGAAACCCAGGACATGCAGGAACACTGCAAACATGGGTACTTCATGTTTCCTTAAGGCACACAGCTCAGCCAGGACTGGAGCTGGGCAGCCTGCACTCTCTGCTCTGTGGTCTCTGGTTACAGAAGTAAACATTACCCTGGCTCCCGGGAGTGCCAGCTCCCCTCACAACACCAGAGACTCACCGGGCTCTACCCTCCCACCACCAGTAGCCTCAGCAAGGGCCTCAAGGGCTTCAGGTACCAAACCTCTTAGGCAGGCCTGTGTACTCCCCTGTGACCCCCCACTCTCCCTTTTGCTGCATCACACGTAGGAAGAGAGGGCTCGTATCCAGGGTAGTCTGTGTGAAGCATCCCTACAAAGCTATCCCAAGCAATGGGCTTCAGAACCACATTTCAGCACAAGGAATGGCATCGCAGCTGCGCCCACTCCCCCTAGAAACCAAGCGTATTTGTTCAATTAAAGGAAAAGATTCAGCTGCAACAACAGCCAAACTGCACTGCTGGTAGATTATTAACAGCCTGGCCTGCATTCTGCTGCAGCCAGCTATTCCCAGGGCATGGCAGAGACTGCGGTGCCCAGGGAGAAGTTTAAATGCAACCTAAAAATCTCAGCTATGTCAGTACTGCATAGTGATGAAGGGTTATCCAGAAACTCTGCCATCCTACCACACACCAAAACCCCATCACTTACAGCACACAGGACAGGCCAGCACTGCAGCATGCAGGAAGGGGGGTGTATGTTTGTGTGTGCAATTTGTGCAAAGAGAGCAAATAGCCTGAATTAGAGGAAAATGCAAATAAACAGCAATATAAGCCCAGTATCTGGACAAAGAGTGTGCTATGGAAAGAAGTGGGGTTTGGATAGCTTCAGCTACCTGGGTGTCCAGGGTGTAATGCCACACATACACACTGCCATTTGGGCCCCAAAACCTTAGTATTTAGCCTTAAAATGTAAAAAAACATGCAGAAAGCAGCTCAGCCCCTTGTAGAGTCCTCTTTGCTGGTAGCAAATGAAATATGAGAGGGCTGGAGCCCAGCCTATGCATCTGAGGGGAAAATACTGAGCCAGTTTTGAGGCATCTGCTTTGTTTGGGGAAAGATGGATAAAACCCTGCAAATGTCCCAAAAGCAAAGGGTGGAGAGGGCGGCCCTACCAAATCTTATTCCCCCAGACCCTCTGCTAGATGGGGATGTGCTCAGTTTCACAAAAAGATAGCCCATTTTGTGGAGCCTTTGAATATTCAAATTGAAAGTATCGCGCAATCATTGATTGTCAAATCATTGGTTTCTAGAGGTTTTAAATACTTGGCATTAGGAGAGAAAAACTCAAACTTATACCCGTAGGGATAAAACAATAATATTGTCGGGATCCACCTGTCATTGCTGCCAGGCAAACAGGTCCCTTCACCCCAAATTTCAAGCCTGTCTCCTCTTGCCCCCTTCACCTGCTCTGGGGCCGAGATCAGGGCCACCACTGCTGCTGCACCAGGCGCCCGGGGAGGTGCTGCCCACTCCTGCTCAGGATGTCCGGTAAGCCCGGCTGCGGCTGCGGCTG
>JANRGW010010911.1:0-28973 GCA_024733675.1 Psilopsiagon aymara | reverse complement strand
TCTCAGGCCACAAGTCAAAAACACAGTGCTGCACCAACTACTAAGGAGGAGAAAAATGACTGCTACTGCTGAACCCACGACACTCTTGCATTGGCTTTGTTTAATCCTGTTTGTCTCTCAGGACCAATAAAACTGAGTGCAGTTCCTAAATTATATGGCCTAATTTATATGTATAATGAAATTTACGTAATACATCTGCAAAAAACTTTTGATATTGTGCAGTTGTTTTCACCTTTGGAAGCTCACTGAGCACAAATAGGTCAGCTAAAACCATGCATAGACCCACAGGGCTTCTGTTGCTCTTCCGCACGGCATGTGTGATTGTGAATTCTCTTATAGGGAGAAAGTGGAGTGTCTGCAGGAGCAGCTGTTATGAAGTTCCTCTCTTTGCTGGTAAACACAATGTGATTTTAACATAAAACAGAGAACCCCAATGAAGCCAATAACTTGATGTCAGTTTCATGGAGATATATTTTATGCCACTTGTGGGAAACTTACCAGAAATAGCACTGTTTGTAGAGGGGATCCAGGGAACTGGGCAAACCTTTTGATTTTATCAACAAATAGAAAAGCTGTATTATCCTGTGGCTTGTAAAAGCATGAGCAGGAAGTAGCCAAATGTGGTGGCATAGTTAGGACTGTGAAAATAGGTTAAAGTTTAATAATAACCATAATAATATTCAACATTTTTATTGACTTATCTGCATATGCAATTGCATATGTACCTGCTTTTGATCTACTTGTACCCATTTTAATGAGTAAAGCATATATCAGTCAGTGGCAGAGCAAAACCAAAATCTTTACATGTACATCAAATCCAGCGCAAGCAGACAGCTCAGTAATGTAGTTTGACACATTTCCTTACCTGCCCATCAGCTCTTTCACCCTGTGTTCACATAGCAGACTACACCTGTCTCTACATCAGATATCTAAAACAATAGATATATATGAGAAGTATTTTGGGAAGTTATTTGTCTTGACATTGTTGAGATGCCAAAGAAACTTTGCACAGCTGTTGCGGAGGCTGAAAATATGCAGAAGGGAAAATCTGCTGGTTGGAAAACTCCAAGGAAAAGAAAGCAGACTGGGAGATGACAAGATGGGTCTGTGCTTACTTGTCATCTGTCAGGCCACAATCTTGGTTTATGTATAGAATCTGTTAATTAGAACTGTAACGAACTGTTCAGTTCACTTTGTTCAGGCACTAGTTTGCAGACATAGGGGCACAAGCCAGTGCCTGAAGACCCAAGGGACTAATTAAGTACACAATGTTTCAAGTAATTAACATCCTAGTCAGATGTTTTCAGTGACTGTAAGTATATTATCCTGTCATTGTCCTGCCATAGGGCTTGCTCGGGCCAGTTTTTTCAAATGCTCTTACTCTCTATTCTCTTTTATCTGTTAGCTTACACAAATGTCAGGGATTCTTCAATAAATTTATAAAATCAATCTTTAGCAAAACTTGATCTTTCCAATGGTCATGATGAGATGACCCAAGGTGTGATCCTTAAAATCAATTATTTGTGTATAAATATAAGCTAAATAGACCTATTGTCAGAAGAAGTTTTTGCAGAGGAGTGATCCAGACTCTGGTACTGTTTATCAAATTATGTTGTCTTTGTAGATTAAAAGACCAGTTAGACATCTTGTTGCACATTGCCAATTGTAATTTTGATCTTGTACTTTTGTGGGTGATACATTAAAGATTTCAATTGTCAAAGTGGCACTGATGAAGAACAATATAGCAAAAAATGCCAAAACTCTTGCCCATGGCAGGGGGTTGCAACTAGATCATCATAAGGTCCCTCCCAACCCTAACAATTCTATGATTCTGTCAGTCAAATGACAACTGGGAAGTGCCTTTGGTTTTCCTTATCCTTTGACTGTCTTTGTGCTTAAAGGCAATGATGGTGAAATTACATGAGCTAAATGAAAATGAGGATGAATATCACCACCTCAGTATCCACCACTGTGGCAATGTCTGCTTGCATTCCTACGCAGTACAACTGAACTATTAGCCTTGGGAAAATGTGGCATCCTAAAGCTCAGTAAAAAATGCACTTCTACTTTTTAAACAAGCAGCATATTATCCAAGGGATTTCTAATCTGGAAGAACTGATCATATTAAAATTTAAGAAACTGTACAAAAGAAACAAAAGAAAATAAGTCAGAGGCAGTATCAGCATTTCATTTTTAGTGAGTTAATTCCTTTAAGCATCATGAGGCAGTATTAAGAAGGCATTGCTTCATAACCTGTTAGTTGAGGCCAGTTTATAAGTGTTTGCCTAAACTTCTGGATTAACTATTCAGACTGGTACTCTGAGATCTCTGCATTTTCCCTTCCCTTTTTAGTCAGCAGTGAACTTTCTGATTACAGAAGGCCTTCTGTAAACGATTATGGGTACTTTTCCTGATTTTGCAGCCTTGGAAAGGATTCATGTGACTATTTGTTACCTTGGTTTCCAGATTGAGTTTAACCCTGCTTGCTGCTGGCACTTTCGCTTGCTTAATTTGAGGATTCAGGGGGTGTCACTTTTTTTTTGTCCAGCTGCTACCAAAGTCCACACCCAGCCTACAGTGGTTGTAGCTAGCAAGTAGCAGGTTTCTGCCAGGGAGTTCAGAAGTCCAGTTTTAGACATTCACCTACACTCACTCCCATACAGACAATTATTAGCTGCCTGTCAGCATTCACAATGTATTTTTTGTCTACCACAAAGGCCAAGTCCTGAGAAAACATGGTATTGAAATGTACAGAAATTTGCTCTGATCTCTCCTATATGTGACTTACATCAGCATAAATCAGTCTTGCAGTGACTTGTATTATAATATGATTGGGGCTGCTGTAAAGTGGACTTATTGTAGCTCTTTGTAATAATTCCTGTATGTGCTTCACTAAGATTGTCAAGAATCCCTAGAGCAAAGAGCAAAGATGACTGGGAAGCAGCAGAACCCACAGGAGGACACAATCTTGTCTGATGGGCTTCTGGTGGTGGGGTGTCTTTTTGTGATAGTTTTCTCCCAATATTGCAGCGTAGGCTGCTTTTTTAATGTTAGAAATTATCAAGTATTTGCTCATTTAATTTCTACAGAGAACGGGCTCCTGAGGCATCTTTATTAACATTTGATCTCCACACAGTCTGAACATTAATATAGCTATATTTTCTAATTTTTCTTCATAAAAAGTGAGTAATTAACTTTATTTTGACACAGTTTAAATGCATTGACTGAAACAATAGTCCCTTCTATCCTTTTTTCACAGATTGTCCTAGTTAAGAAAGAGTCCAACCATATGCTGCACAATAAGTACTACTCAATTGTAAGTTTTATTTCTCAACATAGTTTTGCAAACAAACAAGATTGCCGTTAAGTAGCAGCCCCAATTAATGTTACTATCTTGCCTTTTATTTTTTTTATTGCATTCAATAACTTTCAGAAGGGAAGAACTGCTACACAATTGGAACAGTAGGGATTTGGAAGGGGTATCCCAAAAGTTTTCTTTTCCTTGCTGTTTGAAAGTGTGGTATGGACACATTTATGCAAGCAACTAAGTATAAAATACATGTGTGCATGAGCATCTCTGAGATACACAGTTAATTGGCCTGATTGGAAATACTTTTGCAGTTAAGATAACAGTTTAAATTTCTCTTGAGGCATGAGGCCTGCTGTTTCTGTGTACTTCACAAGGGGAAGCTTGACAGATGACCGTCTTTGTGTGCAAATTAGTGACTTTAAATAGTTTCTGTCTTCTATTTAGACATCCTGAACTGGGGACCTAATGGCCAATAGAGAGCAAACTCTAAAGTACATTTTAAACTGTTTTGTCCTGCCACACCTGATAAATTAAACTAATCCTCATTAGAATATATTGTACCATTGTCATCTTTTCCAATTTTAATTTATTATGGGAAGAAGAAATTGCATTTGTGTCCTAGTTTTGCTGTTATTCACTGAGGGACCTGATAATTTAAAGGAAAACCCTCTCAGAGCATAGGCAGACATAAATGGGCATGGGGACACAGAAAGTGTATAGGAAATGTGGCTAGGGAGTTCTTCTAGCAGCTGGCAAAGCTGCACGGTTGAAATGCATAGTGTGAATAGATGCTTTATGAAAGTCAGAATAAATCTTCCTTTGACATTAGTGTCAGGATTTCACTCACTAGTGTTTAAGAAACCATGAAAATTAAGAAGTAATCCTGTATTAGGAGTTACTTACGTTTACTCCTAAGCAGTTGGCATACACTGAAATGAATTGTTTTATTTGAAATTATGACTTGTAAATGTCGAGTCAGATAGATGCCCAGATGATACTGAGAAATAATCCTTATTCAGGCTTCCTTCTCCTTTGATAGACTTCTCTTGTGGCCTTAACATTTTTCATCAGATTCCTGCTCACTTTTGACATGTTTATATCACTTAACATTTTTATGAGCCATAATTTATTTTCCTCTTAAAAATAACTTGTTCAATACTCTCTGATTTCTCCTACTACTTTACGTTTGCTGACAAATTTGTTCATTTTGCCTGTGTTAGGGATGCAAAGATTTTTACAGAGGCCACATAAATAGTCTTTCATTTAAAGTATGAATCTGAGGAAGATCTCAGTCCTTTACCTTTATTTAACATATTCGTCCTGTAGTACCTGAATGCCAAGCAGATAAGCCCTATTATGTTAGATTCTGTATGAGGAAAAGTAACTCTAAACTCTTGATTCATCTGTAAGAAAAAATAGGGACAAGAGTTGAGCCAGAAAGATGTGTTTGGTAAAGGAAATAGTAGTAGACATAGGACAACAAATACATCTACTAACAATTCTGAAGGGGGAAATGACAATGAAGAGAGAAACCTTCCTCAAAGAAGAAAATTATTTCAAGAATGCTTAATAGAGAATGGGTTTTCTTCTCCCTATACACAGACCTTCAGACTCATAGGGGCTTAGCTACAATTCAGAACTATTTCTCACAGCTAGAAATATTATCAGTAACCTTTGGGATAACATGGTGTCTGTAAAACTGGTTAGAAGGTGGTTTGTTTTCTTGTTTTTCACAAGGTATACACTGTTTTAAAGCTTTCAGTGCTATTCCAGCTTGAATTAAATAGCTCAGTTAATTTTAAGTATTGATCTCTTACAGAGTAGTGTCATAACTTAAATGGTCACAAATTGCCTATTGGAATTCTTGTTTGTTTTCTGCCTATAGCCTCCACAGACCTGAGACTGCATACCAGTCAGTGGTAAAACCAAGACCCCTTCAAATGTGGTAAGAAAAAATAGAAGATACAATTCAGCAGGAACAAATGCAAAGTATTATAATTGGGCATAAATAATGATCCTCAGAAATTTAGGCTGGGAAACTTCAGGTATGAAACAGTTGTGTAAAAAAGCATGACCAGCGGGAGTTACATACATGAGATAAAATTGTTCAGAAGAGGGCAGTTTTGCAGAAAGAGAAGTGTGGCAAAATAGGAGACGTATTTACTCGTGTTCAGTACCAGGCAAATTTCACATGGAAAAGTGCCTAGTTTTGGACTTAACACTTCAAGAAATATGTTATTTGGCTGAAAACAGTCTAGTAGAACAGTGTTATCAGAGGTTGGAAAGGATGACTTGCAGAGTAAGTGTGAATGAGATCAGGTAACCTGAAGAAAAGAGGACTGAAGAAGGATATAATGGAGCCTAAGCCTTTGCAACAGCCAGTAAGAGGCTATTGTAAAGAAAAGAGTAATAGTTATAAGTAGCAGTAGAAAAGGCAAGAAATAGTTGGCTTCAATTGCAAAAACACAAGACTGGACTTAATTCTAGACCATACTGGTATTGCAAGAAGGTTAAGTGTTCTCAGCTTCCAAAATGGGAATAATCAAGACAGCTGGAAAGTTCTTCTTGCTGTCTTTTTAGTTTGAAGTCAATAAATACTTTCAAAGTATAAAACCTTACTTAGCCAGCAAGGGTATATAATAAAAATAAACTGGAATTCTCTTATGCAGAGTCTGAACTTGCATTAAATTTCACAGCACTTGCTGCAGCCAGCAGCAACCTGAAGGATGTGGATCTTGAGACTATAATCAGTCAACAATGCACAGGCCATTGCACATACATATATGATAGGGCATAAGATAAATGGCAGGTTGGGCTTTAAAGATGCTAGGGGAAAGAAAGTGACAAATTTATTCAAGACAGCTCATCAAGGAGATGTACTCCCTCATGCTTTCCACCCAGCAGTCTGAAACACCAGGACTAGAGTCTTCATTAAGAGAAGACTGAACTCTCTGTGATTGTTTCTCAGGTAATAAGTGGTAATTTGTTTCACAGACTCATGTAGTACTGGGGTTGAAAGGGTCCTCTTAGACTGTCTAGTCCATCTGTCATATTCAAGTAGGTCAGCTGGAGAAGGCTGCCTAGGATAGCATCCAATCTGACATTTTCTGTAAATAAAAAGTACATTTATAAAAAATAAATAATAAATTGAAAAGGTAGATTTAGAGTAGATATTAGGAAGACATTCTTTACTGTAAAGGTAGTGAGGCACTGAAAAAGGCTGAACAGAGAAGTTGTGGATTCCCTATCCTTGGAAGTGTTCAGAGCCGGGCTGGATGGGGCTTTGAGCAAACTGGTCTAGTGGTAGGTGTCCCTGCGTGTGGCAGGAGGGTTGGAACTGGATGGTCTCTACCATCCCTACAGACACAAACTAGTCTATGATTCTATGATTCTATGATTCTATACATTTTAGGGTGCGTGTTTCCTCTAACCAAAAGGAGCACCAGCTAGCTAGTGTGGGACAGAGTACATTCTCAGTTTCCATTGTGGACACAGAAAGTAAAGGATGTTTGCTGTATTTAGGATGAGACTCCTTGTTAGGTGGGAATAATGTGATGTAGCCCATTATTTTTGCTTGAGTTTATTTTCAACAGAATGTATTTGGTAGGTAATTTCCTCTACTGCTATCTGTGTGGCCCCGAAGCAACAGCTACAAGATAAATGGAAGTATTTAAAAGCTGACATGCTCAGCCATAGAGTTAACAAAACTGATCTTTGAAGCTGCTGAAGTTTTGGGTTTATTAACATGCCAGCTTCACAAAGAGGTGATTTTCACAGTTTTTCAGAAATCTTCTTAAAATTGTTTTTGAGCAGCTATGTTTTCTACACCTGCTTTGTAATTGGAACAAAACTAGATCATGGGTCCTCAAACTCTTGCAGCAATTTTGTCTAAACTATGTCATGAAGTGATGAGCAATTCAAGAAGAAATCTTCTGCTAACTGGAATATCATTTTTAAAGAGATAAAAATGCACTAGACTTATGAGAGAGTTAAAATATAGCCATGCAATGACTGTGATATGTATTAATCTAATATATTTAGACACTGGAATGAAACCATCCAATTGACATGAGTGGAAATGTCACTGTTGTATCATAAATATTTAACCTATTGTTTGAATAATAAGCAGACACTCTCAGCTTCTTATCTGGCTCTATGTGTCTGAAGAGAGGAACTTGCTGTAAAGTTTTTTTGACTGTTTTTTAGATTTGTAATATTTTTACTTCCACCTCCAGAAGAGCTCTCTCCTGATACTTGCTGGCACATTGAGCTAGCATGTTTATGTGCAAATCCATTGCTTTTTGAACCAAGTAGGATTGTACTCTTCTAAGTCATTATACCAGGCATGCTGACTACCCAGCAGCTGTTCCCTATGTTAATTCAGAAGTGTGTCTGCAACCTCACCTAGCAAGCATTTTACCCGTGCTGGATCAGCAGGGTTGGCAAGCATTGAGAGATGGATCTGGCTTCTCTTCTCTCTTACAAATCACCAGTGCAAAAAATAAAGCTATGAAGTAACTCCAGATTGCAGTTGGCAGGTAAATTGGCAAAGTCAGTCAGTCACAGATATGAGCAGAATCTGATGAACACGCTGGGGCTGACTATGCATTTGATAATAATAGAGATATCACCCAGGAGAAGACAATAAGGTGATTGCAAAGGTGGTTTTAACAACTTTAAATTGTTAACTGACTAAAAGAAATGAGGAAAGAGGACACCTTGACTTGCAGATTCAAGCTGGATTTAGCAAGGCAGGCAGTAATCAGTAAAAAGATATTTCTCTTCTAAGAAGTCACATGAACTGGAACCACAACAAAAATGGAAACCTGGGATGCCATTTTTATGAAGTCTGCTGTCAGAACTGAACTGCATCAAATAATTGATCAAATAATACGACCTCACACTGAACTAACATCAGAACCAAATTTCAGTCAGATACTTGTTCTTAGTAACTGTAAAAGTGTTGGATGGAATTCTGAGGAGGGAAACCATTTCACCTTATTTTTTATACCATCTTTCATACATATTGGTATTATTATTTACTTTAACTCTTTTTTCGAAGGGTAGAGAAACAGGACTCAGCAGAGTCAGTAATATATTTTTCAGAGGGTAGGGAATAAAGAAACATGAAAGAACAAAATTTCAGATGAAACATTAGTCTGGAGTCAATAGCAGAGAACAGAACTGCAGATATTGCTGAAGAGAGCTGCCAAGACAACAAGTGTGGATGGATTTAAAGAGAGAAATAAAGAGTGAGTCGCTTACAAATAAGCACAGAAAAGGTGCGCGATTCATACTTGCTGTCTCATATAGATACCTAGGGGGATGTATTTGTGCTACTTCAAAAAGTCTTGAAATTAGGTGAAAATAACTTTGTATAAGTCATTCAAGGTTCTTATTCTTTAACATAATCAGGACTGGACAGAGAATCATGACCCATATGACTTGGAAAGCCTTTCCATGTGAGATTCTGAAGGAAGACTCATGGGACTACCTGGCACCACATTAAACTAACATTACTACACAGCCATGCTACGAAAGATTTCAGACATGACCAATATATTCAAATTTCTGGGTGTCCAGTGCCAAGATAATGCATAAGGATTTCCCTTCCGTAGTTCAGAGCACTTTCTAAAAATGAGAGCACTTCACTGATTTCCATATGTGTATCTAAGAAGAAAAATGCCTCAAATCATTAGCCATTTCTGAAGTTTAACTTGTGCCATCAATTAAAACAAAAGCTGAGCATGTTACCTCCAGATCTGTGCTTCACGGCTGACAATCTTGCCTACATCTTCTTCTGAGCTCTTTGTGTTTCTTTAATGTCAGGCCTTCCTCCTACATAGTGTTTGACAGTTTTCCTAGCTCCCAGCTGGGGCACAGCCCCAGTCCTGCAATAATTTCTGCCTCTACCTGGCTTATTCGGGTCAGTCAAGTGAATTCTGATCCTGGCAATTTTCTGTTCTTGAACCTGTGAGCAGTGAGGTGTATCATGGTGAAAGACCCTCCTTAAACTGAAATAGTGTTTACTGAGAGATACAAACAACTTTTAGAAAAGAAACACTTTCAGATAACAAGTCCTAATTCTTTTTTTTTCTTTCCTGATGAATTATCACCCCAGAGATGCATGGGTTTTCTTCAGACAAACTTCTATGTGTTTGTGCCGCAGTTTCAATGTGGCTGATCTGAACAATTGCCTTGGCTATTGAGAGAGGATGACTCTTTATGTAAAATTACTCCCTTTTCATTTTCCTGTCCTCTTTAACCTGGACCTAGAAGGACCTAGAGTCCTTCATATTATCCCAAGTAAAGGAGAACAATAAAGCACTCATTGTGAGTTATCCTTACTAGTTTCTTTTTCAACACATGCTCAATTACATTGAACACAATACACTGTACTGCAAAGAACCCTATAACATGTATTGATGAATACTACAAAGCATCTCCTGATCTCTCAGTTCTCTCGGCTTTGTTATCTACAAGCTTCCTTGCAAATATGACACATTTCTGAGCTGGATTTTGTTTTGAAAGTAGCTTCGCTTCTATTAAAAAAATGAAAACCAAAAAACATCAGGGATATTAATTTGCTAGTTGCTATATCCTAGGGAGTCAACATCATCCCAACGATGGTAGAATTTTGCAGTAATAAAGATTTATGAAACTTGTTAGATGAGCAGTTTCAATTATTTTTATCATATCAAATAAAAAAATATTAAATACCAAGTTGCCATAATTTGTCATGTTTATATGCATCACCTTACTGAAGTCCTCAGTTCTCATCTGTTGTGACTGTAATTTCTGTATGTATTTCATTTCTTTTCTCTGTGTTCTCTCTGAGTCATTGTATCTTTTTTAGTTGTTTATGAGTTTTTTTCCCATTGGCCTTTGATCTTCTAATTTTGTTCCTGCTGTTACAGCCTTGACTTGCATCTTTGTAAAACTGTGTAGTTATCAGAGAAGTTTACTTAACATTGTTTTTCAGCCCAGCACAATTTAATCATAAAGATCTAGAAAGAGTTTCATTAGTTTTTCACCTGTCTCTGATTGAATCAGAGCAGGTCGACATGCTCAAAGTTCCTCTTTATGACCACACTCACAACAAGATCTGAAAATGCCAAACAGTCCTCTGGTGGCAGCCTAGAAATGCCCAGGTGATTGGGATGTCAGTAGCCATAGTATCAGCTGGGAGTGAGGAACTGGTGAGGATGTAGAGCTAGATAGCATGCAAGTAGATGCTCATCTTGTTAGTCCAATCCATGACCTAAATCTTCTAAAATCCTGCAGTAGCAGGCACTGTCTATGAGGACACTACCTTAGCCTTGCCTTTGTCAGCAGAAGCATTGTGAGAATTTTCCATAAATCTGTTAGAAACTCAGTTTCACACTTCAAGCCCTTCCCAAAAAGTTTTCACCTGTCTTAACAATCAAGCTACTGCCCTTCGATTGCTGCTTGCAGGTAGGGTAGTTTCACTGAAGAACCTGATGCAACAGTAAGGAAAGGAGAAGAAGGAGCAAAAAAGTTGCTAGCTGTTTGTTGAAGCACTGCACATGCTCGTTGTGAAATCCATTCTAAGCAGTTTTCTGAGGAAATAAATCTATTTCCGAATTAATACGAAAAAGGCTGATTAAAATGCAATCTATGATTATATCTATAAAGTAGACCCATTCACTAAGGAAACCATCACAGTTGGCCAAGGTTTGGCTTAGGTGTGGATAGGGAAAAGATCGGCCTAACTGAAGACTTACAAGAGAAAGCCCAGAACAAGGAATAAGCATACGAAAGTTTTTCATCTGACCAGGACAAGCAGCATTATGGCAGACCTGACTGTATTTTTAACTGTGAACAACAAAGAAATCCTCAGAATCACAGGGTGTTACCTGATAAGAGATAATGTCGGTTGTCAGACTGTGTCATTAGTACTGCTCAGAATGTCTTAATGTCTTCTCACTTCCTCCATTTTATAATGCATACCTGCTTTTGGATCACTTTGTAACAAATAGATGGCTGGTGAAGAGCAGCCCACCACCTGCAATTCATGCTTCTTCATTTGAAGCACTGCTTTGTCTCCCCCCTCCACTTTAGTGGGATAAGATACAGAAACCAGAGGTGAGAAGAAGTGGGAGAGCAAACTGACTGTAAGCAAGCATAGGGAATTTTGATCAGGAAAAACGTCAAGCAGGCAGACAAGCAAAGGCAGCTGAGGTAGCCCATAGGAGCAGGCTGTGAGGATGTGAGAGCCTTCCTCCTGAGGCTGGCATATCACCCAGCCTTCCCATCACCTGCAGACCTCTGCTGCTGAGGCAGTGGGAAGGGTTAGAGCCATCACCCTTCTGTGGCCAGGCTGCACAAAGGGCAATGACTGCTATTGGCATGGCTTGCTCTGCTGCCTCAGCAACACAGATGTGCTTTGTGAGAGATTTCAGCTTTGCAAACCCTTGTAGGCATCATTATGGTCACATTAGAGGAATCCTGTACCCTGTATTTGCATTTTTAGGAAAAAAGTAGTGTGCATAGACATTGGGATTCTTCTGAACAACAGTGGAGTGCTAGCAAACGCAGTGTGTGCCTCCTTTCAGTCATTTCTGGCTTAATGCTATTGAAGCTCTGACAGAAATGTCAAATCAGTTTCAATCTTCATGCAGATCTCCACCGTAAAGCACTGCCATCCTGACTCCGCTGCTTTTTCAATAGTATAAGACTTTGCTTAGCATCTCAGCCTCTTCACAAATATTCTTCTCTGGATTCAGATGTGCTGGTGGAAGTGGGAGCTCCCAAATGCTAGTTTTCATCTCTGGGGCTTCCATCTCTTGAATCTACGGGCAAAGCAGACTTGACTGCTCACTCAAGTGCTAGAGGCATACTCAGCTGACCTGCCCCATTCAACAAGCTCAGACCCTACAGAAAAAGTTTGGTGTCAAGGGAGATGTTTTTTTCACAGTACATTTCCTTAAAACAAATTTTCTCCTGGGATTAGATGATCCACCATCTCTTCTTTTTGAGTAACCAACATGTTTTGCTACTAATACGCAGAAGTAACATTTTAAATTACATTCCTCATTTTAGGGTCTCTGATTTGTATGTACCATGGGAGTTGTTAAGGAAACTTTACTTTATTCAGTATTATTCAGAGTACCAGAGATACATCATTATACTAGCAGATGGGAAGGGAACTAATAATGCTTTTAAAAATGGAATAATTTGCATGAGAGTTGTGAGACTACTTCAAAATGCCATTATGAAAATGCACTCTAATCAAATTAGTTCAGTCTGGTATTTGAAAGTTTATTTGCCGCCATGAATATTCATACAAGCTTGCAAGTTTTTTAGCAATAACATTCATTAAAAAAATTAAAATTAATCATGCCAATATGTGCTTGCCCTGAAAGTGTTGTGAATTCTCAGATGACTCTGTTTGCATGAATTTTCACTTCTATAATACCTATTCAAGTCCTTTTGCTTTTTCTTAGAAGTGTGATTGGATGGTGGAGACAACCAAATGAATACCATGGGATTTAAAATGATAGCAGCACTGTATAAACAGCAAATTATAAGTAAAGAATGCCAAAAGCAAGGCTCGCCTGAGAGAGTTAATGAGCAAGCTATGGGCAAGAATATGATGACAAAATATTCTTTATAAACAATGTCAGCCTGCATATTTCATAGAAATGAAAATCAAATAATTCCTATGGCCAAGCAGCAAACACAGAAAGAAGGGACCTGCATTAAATTCATTTCTCAGCCACCTGTTACTAAAAGCTTAAATGATGTCCATTCCTCTTTTCCTAAAATATTTTATCTCTGCCTTGGGACGATGAAACCTTTTGCTGTAGGCCGTATAGTATGTGCAACAGATTGTCTTAGCAATACTAACAGATACAAGAAAATGGCTTTTAATGAACTTAATAGATTCATGACAGGCTGTTTATAATTCCGATCAAAATCCAGCATTGTATCCTAATATGTGGTAAAATCTTAATTCTCACAAGCAGAATGCCCGAGTCGAATATCAGTATTAGGTTACCCTCCTGCTTTAGTCTCAGGAAGAAAATTCGCACTCATGTTGCTGCTGCTTCAGGGAATAAAATCATCAGAGTTGAACAAAACCACAATCAGGAAAGTATTTGGGATGGGGGATTTGAAAAGATAATCTGGGGCTTGTTTTATAACTTACTTGCACCATCTTTTCCCAACACCTTTTCTAGAGTTCAAGTATAATGCAGTGGGTATTCCTCTAACCCTTTATTATAAGTTACAGCCAAGATATCACATGCAGATGATCACTTACATTAGTTTCAGGTGACCATTGGCAGCCTGTGTTATAAAGGATTTCTAGAAATGAATACCAAAGAATCCCATTCACCAGCAGGTGAAATTCTAATATTGTTTGGTTAAAAAGCCCGCAATAAGGAGAAGAAGAAGGAGGAGTGAAAAGGAAAGGCTGTATTTGCTAACGAGGAAATGCAGGTTTACTGAAGTTTCACTCACAGATAAGACACAGGGCAAAGCAATGTGAATAATTTGAGCCCTCACCTCAGAACAGACCTGAGAAACCTTTGACCAAAGCAAAAATAAAAGTTTATTATTAAGTTTGTGTCCTACCTGCTAGCTGTCATACTGGTTAAAAGAGTCAGCTGCTCCTTGCAGTAGCATTACCCAGGGTGGGCTCTTAACTGTCACCTATAGAGAAATCTCATATCTACCTGAGCCAGACACTGACCTTTAGCCAGATGACCAGGGCACTAGATAAGTGTGGGAAATGTGGAAGTACCTAAGATAGATACACTTCAGAAAGATCAACTAAACAACAGTAAATTATCCCAGTCACTGGTAAATCTTGTAGCAATTTCCTTGGTTTTACAGTCAGAATCAAGCTGTGCTGAATTCTTCTGTTTTGTGTATGAGCCATTCTTTCTAATTCTTTTTATGCCTATAGAAACTAGCATTTAAATCCCTAATGGCAATGATGATCATAAAAGATGAACAATTACTAAATTTCTGGGATAAATTCAGTAATGGGTTTTACTGAGCAATCACTGGATCTGGTGGTAAAAATATGAGTAGAATCAGAGGAGGAAGGAGCAAGTATGCCAGTTTTAAACACAAGCACTATTTAACCTCTGGTTTATGTTCTCTATTAACAGAGTAGGGAGGGCACAATCAGGTAAAAATATCAAGTGATTAACTTTCTAATTAATCAGTCAGAACATGAAATGACAAGAAACTTTTTTGACTGCTTGCAGCTGGATCCAAATGGTTTATGTGCAAAGCATCTTAAGATCTCGAAATTGCTTTATTGAAAGCTTTCTCCTCTGAATAATGTAAATGAATAATAATAAGAAAATCATGAGGACAGGTGAGCTCAAAACCACCCACTTTGTTTAGAACAGGAAAATATCATATATTCCTGTCAGGTTTTTCAGTTGGATGGAGATTTATTATAATGAAGAAATTGAGTCATTCCTCTCATACTGAACAATAAGAAAGGGATATTTGAAACTACACTTCCAAATCCCTCAAAAACATTCCCCTTGGAACATGCTAAAAAAGTAGAGCAAGTATAATGAAGCAGAAAGCACCACTGAAGAAGTCTCTAAATCACATCTATTAATTACTGAAGGGCACTATGAAAATATGCCTTTTCTATTCCATGTAATGCTTTTAGTGTAAAAATAATTATGCAGTATCACTGCATGCTGAGCAGATAATGAAAAAGTTTGGACCTCCATCCTCTTGACTGACTTTCATCTGAAAGTCAACTGTATATCTAAAAATCATGTAACGATATGTCTGTTTTAAGCACAGCCAGGGCCCAAAAGCCCATGGACTTCCCACAATGCACTTTATTTTTCCAGATGCATTAATATAGTCCCTGCCCAGCTATCAGAATTGTAGGCTTCATTTAATTTAATTTGCACCAAAGACAAAGAAGAGGCTTAAATCAGGTGTTTCCTGGCAGTCTTTTCTTACGCAACCAGACAAAAAGAACATGAGTGATTTCAGACCAGATTTAATATATTCAAAAGACTATTTTCTTTACAGGTTTCATCTGTGTTTTTTAACAAGCAGCAACCAGGAGTTTGACCAGCAGAAACAGGAACAAATATGCATAAAGTAATATCATCAGAACACTTTGATACTAAAAAAAACCTCACATAGGGTAGTGGAACATATTTAGATATTATCAGAGGGTTTGTTGATGCCTGAGTCTAGTCTGGTAACAGAAGGAATGAGAAGGACTGCTCTATTTTGTGCCTGGGATGGTAGTGAAAGTGCTTCATAGTACTACGTCTTTCCTTTCTCGCAAGTGCACTCATAGGATGGGAACAAACGAAGCCCTGGCATAACCAGACCATCTGGCTCAGAGATAGGGAGATCATTTGTCCTGGGTGGAGTCAGCAGAAGCAAAGAATCTTTCAAAGCAAGGGAGAAGTACGGAGAAAAAGGTATATTATGGCTCCCCATTTTCTTATTCTGTTAAATCCTCTGCATCTAGCCAGATGCAAGGAATTCTTCTTACCTTTAATCTGTTCAGGCTGCTCACAGAAACTAGGCTTAGTTTAAAGATTTGGCTCAGTTCATGATTCCTCTGAAAACATTAAAAAATAAATCTTGATTTAGATGGTTCTACTTTGCATTTTGGCATTCAAGAAAACAGTACTTCAGTATGGCACTGCCACTTATATGCAGCACAATCTAAAGTGACACCTTGCTTCACTAGCAGGCCAAATGATTTCAATATTCCCTTCCCACCAATCTGGAAAGACAGTAGCTTGGGTTACTCCTTCTTTGGGAAAAAGTAGTGTTAATCTATGTGGGTAGGGGAGACGGAAACAGCATTTTGAGCCTGCCAAAGAAATTTCTAGAACAATCTTGAGAGGATTTGCTTTGTCCTTGAGAGGAGAAACTTTGCTGCAGTAAAAAATTGTGCAAGTTACTACGTGCATCATGTAGCCATGTAATCCTTTTGTATCTTTCTGTTGGTGACCCACTGAATAACCACTAGTGATATTCTTCCTGTAAAGCTCTTTAAGTATTTTGCTATGTTTCCTACATAGAGTACCTTAATTTAGTCCAAAATGGGTGAGTTAACATAGCTTATTTAGACCTAAATTAGAAAGGCCCAGTATTTCTTCAGTTTTTCATCCACCTTTAACTTCCTTAAGCAATCATTTAGCACCCAGACCTGGATGCTGTAGTGATTTCTAATTGATTCATTGTAAGGGGGGTTGGAACTAGATGATCTTAAGGTCCTTTCCAACCCTGACTGTTCTATGATTCTATGATATGAGAAACTGTTCTTCAGACTTTCTGCTTTTTACAGAAAAAAATGTTGAAATATTATATTTTTTTTTTTTTCTTGCAAAGAGTTGGAGATTTTAGAAGCAAAAAGAAAATGTAGACTAAATAACATAACTGAATTCTTTCAGGTTCCTGGATCATATTTTACCCTGTGCAAAGCAGATGAGAACTGCAGGAATGGATAAAGGTATTCATCTATATAAGCCACAAAGTGGAACTGACAGTAAATGTGAAAGATTATGCTCACTAGACTGTTGAAGACAAGAAGGTGCAAATAAGACTATTGTTGAACAAGCGCATTTGAAGTCAGGTAAGTATGTGGCTTTAACTGCTAAGCCAGGCAGAGGATAGCGCTTTAGAGGTTAATCACATGCCACTCCATTTTATCACTTAACTAGTAAAAAGAATGCATCCTATTACTTATTTTCTAGTCTTGAAACCTGCTGTACCCTTGAACATTCTATGCTTGTGTATTACCCCATTATTTATAGTAAATGGAGTCCCATGTGGTATGCTGTTTTCACAAGATGAAGGCCTTCTTTTCCTAAGGAATATCCTTTTCCTGTGGGTGTTAGCACATCAGTACAAGGCTGGCTAAATCCACTCTCCATAATTCAGTGTTCTTCCATTGACTTCTAGGGGGAGGAGCAAGGCTAGTTTGGGTATCTGTAAACAAAGATTGAATGGAGGTGCTCATAGTCTTTGAAGATCCAGAACAGGAAGTTCTGTGTTGAGAATGATAAGGAAAATAGTCAAATATAGCAAGTAGACATTTATTATATCTGAATAAGCATAATCACTTATTTTGTAAGTGACCTGAGGTGGCTTCAGAGGAACAGAATTACTTACTCCCAGGTGTTCCCGCAGAGATCTTAAATCAGATTCTTTTCTACTGATAGCTGGTGTTCAATGATTTTATAGCACTTACTTACCCTTCTTAATATCTGGTTACTCATGTGGAAAAGAAACAATCTGAAATATCTTGGCATTATTACTTAACAATTGCTGAAGATAAGCGTTCAAGTTGCATATGTTATAGACAGACAGCAAGTCAAATTCTGCCTAATACTTTGAAAACAGTGGATGAGCCCAGCAAAGGGCACAGTCTGATCTGCACTGCAGGAGTTTGCTATGCACGCCTTTAACTCAGTTATGTGAATAAAATTTTATACTATGGTCACAGCACAGCTGTGAAACTCTTTCAAGTTCTTTAGAATATATGATGCATATTCTTTATGAAAGGTACAGTTGAAATTTATAAAAAACCCTTTCACCTGCCACTAAAAATGTACAATTTTCAGGAAATGAGCATTTCAGCATGGAATGAGGTGACTTAAAAATCAATTCATTTAAGAGACAAGGGCTAAGCAAAAAAAGGGGACTAGTGATGATATGAACAATATTTTAACTTTTGTCCACACAGTTTGTATTCTGTCCACAGCTTTGTCAAATATGCCTCTATTATCTTCTCTACTCTTCCTGAAAAGGAAGAGTATTCAAGCATTCCTCCTTTAAATAGCCTCCACAGGAATAGCTTATCTGCACAATGAATTGTTTAGTCTGAGTGACAGGTTTTAAAGGTTGGGCACAGCACCTTCCCATTCATTTGTCTAACACAATCCTTTTTATCAGCACTCTCCAGGCTCCCTCCACTCTCTGTGTGGGGGAGATAACGAATACAGTGAATCTTTATAAAGAATATTTTCTACCTAATAAATCATGGTATCTATCTGTTTTTAACCTTCTGAGCAAGGAGTGAGAAAGGATTGCTCTGTAGGTGGTGAAATAGCCAATAAGTTGATAAACCAAACTCACTACCTTGTTTAAAATTTCCTTTTGTTAGCTGTCTAGGTCACAGGAGAGGGGACGTGGATTCTCTTCTCTGCTGCCCACCACTTCCTGTTCCAGACACAGGCAGTATGAGGTGCACGAGGTAGGCATGGGTGTTTCATACAGCCAACTCTTAAACACATTCTTAGTGTTGTTTTTTGTGTGTGCGTATGTGTTCTGAGAAAACTTTGGTGTTTAATGTGTTGGTCTCTAGTAATGATCTTCAACATCTCAACGGAAAATGAAGAAGCCCTGTGGCTGGGAACCAAACTCACAGAGACCAGTTTGTTTACAGAAAGGTTCTGCAAAAGATAGGTTAAATACTAAGTTGCAGAGTCATCCTACTACTGTTTTCATTTCCATTGCCATATGCATATGCATTTATTTTCATACATAAATAAAGTAAATATCCTACTCAGTCTATTTAAGCGCAGCACTTTCCAGCTGATCTGTTGTTTTCTCTACTGTTTGGAATGCCTGCAGGACTTGTTACTTGAACTCTGACAACTGTCTTCCTAGAGAAGATAGCTTTGCTCCTCTTCTGCTCTGGAAGATAGTTCTTAATTTAAATCAGATTTCAAAAAATAGTAGCAACTTGATGGAAGAAAGAAAAGCAGCTATTAATCACTGTCAGGAAGAAAAGAGAATATCCCTTGAAGTGAATTTATCCTTTAAGTTACTGAGTAATGCACATTTTATTCAGCTGTAATATGTCTGGATCCTCTACTCTGCTCTCCTGAGACCTCACTTACTGTGTGCTCTTGTGAGACCTCAGTATTGTGTGCAGTTCTGGTGTCCTCAACATAAAAAGGACATGGAACTGTTGAAGCAAGTCCAGAGGAGTGCTACGAGGATGATCAGGGGACTGGAGCACCTCCCGTATGAAGACAGGCTGAGAAAGTCGGGGCTGTTCAGCCTGGAGAAGAGAAGGCTGCATGGAGACCTCATAGCAGCCTTTCAGTATCTGAAGGGGGGCTATAGGGATGCTGGGGACGGACTCTTCATTAGGGACTGTAGTGATAGGACAAGGGGTAACGGGTTCAAACTTAAACAGGGGAAGTTTTGATTGGATATGAAGAAGTTCTTCACTGTTTGGGTGGTGAGGCACTGAAATGGGTTGCCCAGGGAAGAAGTTGTGAAAGCTCCAGCCCTGGCAATGTTCAAGGCCAGGTTGGACAAAGCTTTGTGTGATATGGTTTAGTGGGAGGTGTGCCTGCCCATGGCAGGGGGGTTGGAACTAGATGATCTTAAGGTCCTTTCCAACCCTAACCATTCTATGATTCTATGTCATAGGTGTGTCACCTCCAGGCATCAGGGACTATGAATGGGGATTCAGCTCAGTTTATAGTTCAGGCAACTACTGATGTGAAGCTGTCATAAATCCCAACAAACGGTATACTATGTCTGATGCTAGACAGTCTACTAAGTGCAATTTCTTCCTAGACAGTCTACTAAGTGCAATTTCTTCCTTCTCTTACACGTAAACATCAACTGACATTAGTTTAGCAAGTATAGAGCTGAGAGAATAATTCAGAATGAACAATTAGTCTAATTGTGTTTGCTTCCGTTATGAACTGATTAAGAAGTGCTGGGATTGAATGTCTGAAATGATTTGTATATTTCTTCAAAGCAAGTTTTCCATGTGAATGCCTTATGAGTAATTTATTGCGAACAGTTCAGCTTTAGAAATGATGACGGTTGCTAAGTTATGTATGTCACTGGGATTGTTTGTGTTTCCCTAATTACATTATTTGCAAGTCCAGACAAAACACGGTGAGTTTAGATTAATTAGAACTGAAAATATCATGGCAGTGGAATAAAAGCTGGAAAATATCTGAATATTTGAACTTAATGTATTTGGAGTTAAAGCAAAACCTTCCAAATAGCTGGAAAATTAATATGATGGGACCATAGACATATTTACTTCTGTTTTTCAATGAGGAGGTTATTTAATGAAAACTTTTTTATCCTCCCAGGCCTAACAGAATTTCCTTTTACCATCTGCATTTAATTTCTGAGTTGTTCAGGGAGGTGTAATCTATTAATTTGTTGTTCATGTGTGGAGTTTGCCAAGGCCAGCCCCAGACAGTGACATAAAATTCTGGCTGAAATGAAATTTAAATATTTCTACAGACTGCACCAGCACTGTGATTTCATTCTTTGTCTGGAATACTTTCAAATCACAGGAGAATCATATCTGGATGTAGGTTTTAAGTTGTTATGTAAATTATTAAGATTTCTGAAAATGAAAAAAAAGTGAAGTAGGGCATGAGTGAAGGCCAGTGCCAGCACTATTCGAGGTCTCTGCAGATGCCCAGTTTCCTGTTACGCCCGTGCTCAGATGGCAGTGATTGAATCATGCCTGGATGACAGCATGTTTGAGACAGGCATCTTTTATCCCACAGAACACATCAAAATTTCACATCTGAGCCTGCATGTTGCTTTATCACCTCTAACTTTGCCTTGAACATTTTTTCTGTGTGTTTTTTTTAAAAGACCATCTTCTCTCACCTTGTTACTTCAGCTTTGGCCAGCGAGTCTGTCCTGGTTTCAGCTGAGATGGTTATTTTTTTTCCTAGTAGCTGCTGCAGTGCTGTGTTTTGGCTTTAGTCTAAGAACAATGCTGAAAACACACTGATGTTTTAGTTGTTGCTAAGTAGCACTTGGTCTGATAAAGGACTCTTCAGTCTCTCATGCTCTGCCAGTGAGAAGGGGCACAAGAAGCCAGGAGGAAGCAGAGACAGGACACCTAACCCAAACTAGCCAAAGGTTATTCTACACCACAGCACATCATGTCCAGTATATAAACTGGGGGGCAACTGCCTGGAAGGTCGGACTGCTGCTCTGGTAGGGCTGGGTATTTGTCAGTGGGTGGTGAGAAATTATGTTGTGCATCACTTGTTTTTTGCTTGGGTTTTATTCCTCCCTCTCTTTTTAGCTCTCTTTTCATTGCATTGCAATTGCTATTATGATCATATTCTACTTTATTTCAGTTATTAAATGGTTCTTCTCTCAACCAGCAGTTTAACTTTTTTTCCAATTCACCTCCCCATCCGCTGAGGGGAGTTTTGGGAAGGAGTGAGGGTGAGGAGTGAACAAGCAGCTGCATGGTATTGAGTCACCAGCTAGGCTTAAACCACGACAGGGTTGCACTGTGTCAAATGTGCCCTCAGATTCTTCATGAAGGACTTTTACAAGAATACTTCTTTTCTGAACCATTGTAATAATGATAAAGGCTCTTTCTCAGCATTTGGGCATTCTCTACCTGGGCAATGTGTCAAATCCGTGACAGCGAGAGACATGGATTTTACTTGAAGAGTTTTGATGCACCCACAAGCTGTCATGGTCAGTTATTTGCTGGTAGCAAGGAGAGCAGAACATAATAAGGGAATTTTTCAGCTCACAGGTGCGCTGTAGGCACCTGAGTAGATGTATTTTTACCTTAACTGTGTTTTCTTTTTCTTCATTTGGAAATCAAAACCAGTCATAATTTCTTATGTCACAGGTGTTTTGTAAAAATCTATTAACATTTGTGAATCCCAAAATACATGTAATAAGGAATAACCATATACTTAGGAAAAAATGAGTATTTCTGTCTTCAGAACAAAGTCTGAATTCCCTTTCAGTGAAAAAAGCTTGCACCAAATATTGAAAATGAAAAACTAAACAGCTGCTCTTTGAAAACTGCCACCAATAGACAAAATAAAGCAAACACATTTTTAAAAACATCTGGTCTTGGGATTAAAATCAGTGATGTAATGTATCTGAATCCTGTTCCTTTGACATATCCAAGGTGTATGTAAAGGGAGTTGCCCTATCTCTCAAAATGACCTCAGCACTATAATGAAGAGAAAAATGGGAGGTGGACTAGTCAAGTAGAAGCAACATTTTTATTTCCCTGCTAAATATTTATAGGGCTGAAAAAAGGCATGTGAGCAAGAGTTGCTGGCACTATTTTGCTTGGGAAAGAACACAGCATCTAGGAGTTTCAGGCATACAGTTCTTTGCTTTGGTCACAGCACTGTAGCAGAAGCATTTCTAAACAGGAAAAGAATGATAATTCACAGCTCCTCACACACAAAGATTTTGGAAAGAAACATGAAATTTCATGGCATCAGCTGTTCCATCTAGCCTACGCCTGACTGATATAACTTAGGCTTCCTTCCTCTCTATACTTGCCTTTGTGTGTGTGTTCCAAAACAGTTATTTGAGGATTATTATTAGTCAGGTATTTTTCCTATAGATCACTGGTCACATCTATCTCCCCAGCTGGTGTTTAGAACTTTAAAGCAGAAATTTAGACAAAGGGATACTGCACCAGGCAGAGCTAAAAATCACTGTCTCTCCATGCCATGAGTTAGTGATGAGTGAGTGTCCTGGGTTCAGCAGTAGCAGTCATTTTTCTTGTCCTTAGTAGCTGGTGCAGTGCTGTGGTTTTGACTTTTGGCCTAGGAACAGCACTGATAACACCAATGTTTTCAGTTACTGCTCAAATGTTTAGTCTGACCAAGGACTTTCTGAGCCTCATGCTCTGCCAGGGAGGAGGTGAAGCCAGGAGGAAGCAGCGACAGGACCTCTGACCCAAACTATATTTTAGTTGTTTCACTTTTTGTATGGAGTTTCTAACCCCACCATTGCTGCCAGATGGCTAATATTCCAAGTTTGCCTTTGCTGCTCATTTACATTGTTTTAATCAGCAGTACCTGAAAGACAAGGCCTTCCGCCAGTGGAAGGATCATATGAAAGAAGATTCATAAGATTAGTCAAAAACTGTGCTGGATCAATGTCCAGGGAGCAAGTGGCACAAGACTCAGGGCGTTTTCAAATCTCCTTCTCTAAGATTCGTGAAGGTGTCAGCTTTGAGGGTTTTCCTTGGCAGAAATATTTTGAAGCTAACAAAGGTCATATGACAGGAAATCAAACAAGGATTTGTAGCTTAAACTTGCTAATGAGGATTACTTCCTTCTGCTGAGCAAGATTTTCTGTATGATAATTCTGTAGAATTTTTATGTCTACCACTTTGACCTGAGATCATTTCTTTAGAAATTGAAGGCCTTTTCAGGATTGTTTTTTTTTTGTAGTTTGTTACTGGGAAGATGTAATCCAACGTAGGCAAGCACAAAGTCCTGAATAATATCAGTAATCAGCAGGAATCTGAGAGTCCAATATTTTCTCAGTACAGATGGATATATCTAACTCTGCCAAATGCATAGGTATGAACTAGTTTTAAATCAGTTCCTTTATTCACCTTGAAAGGTCCTGAATTAGGATCTGTGCTCAGGTCCCATGCTGGGTGGAAGTGCAAATTCAGATCTTAGACCAGCACTAGGAATTAACATAGTACTCAGACTGATTAGCCTTGTCTCAAAGAGCACACACATACTAGAAAAATTCCCTCAGCTAGCAATGGCTGCCCAAGTTCCCCAGGTGGAGGCAGCCAGGTCTTGTCATTCTTCAGGCCTTTTTAACTGAGACATAACACAGCCTAAATGTAGCCAGACTGCCTTCATCACAGGTTGTGATACTTCATCATACTGATGCGTGGCTCTGCACTGTACCATGAGGAGGCGTTGGTACAGTATGTGCCAGGGACAGGGGAGTCCCTCTGCTTTCCTGGTTCTGCATAGCTGTGCCTTCAGCAGGGCTGGTTAGCCTAAGCACAGCTCCATGCTGGGTAATTGTAAATTCTTTACAGAAAATGACCTCAAAATCATGCAGTAATAGGTATTATTTTCACTAATGTCTTTATATAACTTTGTTTTTTGAGCCCAGTATACAACAGAGATACCAGCAAAATAAGGTAATGCAGGTGCAAACGCAACACACGTTTCTGCATTTAACTTTGCCTGCATGCTTCGAACTCAAGTGGAGAGACAGAAGAGACCATCCCGACTGAGGTTCCCAACAAAAGTACCAGTGTCCAGATGTGTTCAATGGGACCCACTGACATAATTTCATACTTTTCAGGCACTTTGTTGTTTTGTGTTTAGGTTGAGGTTGCAGAGCCAGAAATAAAGTCAACGTTCCCATTTGGTTGTAGCTTATTTCTTGGAACATTTGGTACTTCTTGGTACATTTCTTTCCTAGAAATGTAAACCAACCAAAGATCATTTGGGATCTTTTTTTATGCTGCTTTTATAGTTATTAGGGGCTTTCTTGATGGTAAGATATTGATTTGTGTGGCATGAAGTGATAGCTTGCTGCAAAGAAACAGCACCATTCTTTCAATGAAAAAGCCAATATAATATTGACCCTTCACTTACAAAATGCAAGGATAATTCTTTTTAGTAAAAACACCTTGCATTAGGGCTCCTGTGGCTTTCCTAGTTCAATCTGAATTTCTAAGGACTAAAGAAATCCCATTATTAAGAAGTAAAATAGCAGCTCCCTCAGCAGAAAGGTCATGGAAGTGTGAAATAGCCTTTGTACTGTATTCAGAACTAGCTCTTGAATGTACGCATTACTCATCCATGAATCTCATGATGTTTAAATGCCATCTCCAACAGTACTCCTTTTTTTCCCCCCCTTTTTCCTTTTAATAAATCAAAGATTTAATGGTTTACAATAGCTATTACTTTAAAAGTCACGTTTTCTCCACGTGTCACCTGCAATTATGCAGGGAATATGTCTTCTATTAGAATACTTAGCTCAGTAAGTTTGGATGCTCAGGTTTCAGCAAGCCCAAAAATGTTTAAACATGTTTCTGAACTTTGAAACTTTCTCCCTGATACCATGCCAGTCATCTTAGCTTTCCGTCCATCTCCGCCTCCCTTTCAGCCCAACACATTCCTTTTATTTACTTTGGTACTGTCATTTCTTTCCCTCAGTTTCCCCTCATTGCATTTTGACCTGTCTGACTAGCCTCATTAGATCTTCTTTTTTTTCTTCACTCCACCAACGTCCCGCATTTAGTCTCATCATTAAAATCAGAGGAGTTTACAATGCTTCTTTGATTTCTCTTTCAGTCTAATTTGGTTTAGGCTTGTTTTTAAATATGGATTTGGTAGGATGGGTATAAATGGCATTAGACAAGCTTCTTCCAAGGCCTTTAGGTGTTTCCTTCTTCCCCTTCAGAAAAAGAAGATGAGTGTTACATAAGCAGCCTAGCATAAGGAAAATTAGAAGGTAAATGGATGGGGAATTCCTAAAAACAGTAGAACAGACATTTAATAGGAGATTACTTCAAAAGAAACTTGGAAAAAGAGAAAAACCATGGGGACGTAAGGAGTCATACCTTGCACAATTTATTTTTACATGCTTGCAGTTCTAGACAAAAAGGATTTCAGTTGAAGTACATGCATGGGGAGACCCACTAGCTAGTTCATTCAGGGATTTCTGATTGGGTAGAAGAAGGAGAATATTAACAAAGTGGGGCAATATTTGTGCACTGTGCAGAAATGGTCTATTTAAAATATAGGAGAATATCTGTTGTATTGGAGGAAGGGCTCAGTGAAAGAGATGGCATTAGTAAAACTGAAAGAAATTCTTTAAGAAATGATATTGGGTTCACTGATAACAAATATGGTGAATGAAGGTCAGAAATTATGATCTAAAGTTTCGTCTTTAGAGATGAAGGAGCAGTGTGAAAAGCCTTCACCTTTAGAATGTGGCAGCTTTGTATTCTTCTCCACACTACCTAAGTGTGAAGGGAAAAAAAGCACTGAGGAATAACATGTAATCAATATACAAAATCTATATCGAACCTGTAATAGGAGAATGTGATTACACTATTGCACAAGCAATACTCAGTCTAAGGCTCTGTAACCAGAGAAGCTGAATTTGTTATAGAAAGAGAGCCCAAAGGTTCTTTCTTCAGCTTCTGGCTCCCAGCAGTTTGCTTTTATTTTCTGTGTTGGTCTGACCTGCCTTTTAAGCCATGCATCCTTCACCTGTTAAAAACTGCCCCTTACAGACATGTCTACACTAGTTGCTGATGCCTCTGCCAACCCAGCCATCAGAATAGGCTGGAGCAGCAGCTGCCTCTAACGGGTACGCACAGATCGTCCTTCTGTTGTATGTGACTCACTCTTTGATGTTGTGGAAATACATTAATTTATGCTTTGCAGCTACATCCCAGATGATCATGGTTGCATTTTTAGACAAACAAAATTAAGGGGAGTGTATGCCTTGGAGGGTGCTGTATTTTGGCAGTTGGTAAGAGGAATTGGAAAAAGCTCTTTGTTCTGAGCAGTTACAAGCATAAAAGCTACGGTGATATACATTTAACTGGAGCCTTACTTAGATCCTGCATGCCAAATCCAGCTTCTGTTTTTGCCAGAGATGTCTGTGTGCTCTTCCCAGCATTCTGTTCCCCCCCCAACCATGTGAACATATATGCACATGTTTACTCTGTCTCTCTTCCAGGCTTCCACAGATCTCCGAAGGCCTGTGCTTACCTATGGTGGACAGAGCCATCACACAGAACTGAAAGCAAATCAGTTCTGCAAACATGTTCAGTATGTTTCCTTACAGTTTTTACTTCTTGCTGCTTACCTCTATTCACTCAAGTGTGCACAAGCACCCTTTAAAAAGTGTGTTTGTGCTAAGGATGCAAACATATTCAGGGAAAATGTTGAGTTGTTAGTGACCTGTTATTGGTCTCCCCCTCTATAAAGGTATTTTTCCAGCAGGAGATGATGTAGTGACACCCCTGTCTGCATACTCCTTTCCTGAAAAGTCTGCGCAAAGATTATGTCTTTATGTTTGGGAAAAGTGTTGGCATGCTTTGAGATCATGAAAGAGATCACAGAAGTTTTCCCTGTGGATCAGTGAGGCTCAACTTGGAGATGATATGCAGATGCCTACAATGAAGAAGGAAAAAAAATGTGCCTTGAGAGAGACATTCAAATCCAGTGTCTCCGAACAGGATCAAGGAAACAGTTAATTCTCTGGTTTGATAAGGACCAAAAAAAAATAATCCTTTTTTTTAAAAAAAAAAGCTTTTTAGCTCTGGGTAAAATTTGTCTGTTGTGCTTTGCTTTGCTTTTCTGATTTACAGTGTCAAGCAAGGTCTTGTGCGATGCACCACCAGCAGAGAAATGAACTAGATAATCTTGTAAAATATTTTTTTTTAGCTCCATTAGGTTTCTGTTGTAAATACAATATTTAGGATTTTACAGAAAAAGTACTCATCTACAGATAGAAAAAAAGCTTTGCCTGTTTTCAGCTTTCTTATTTCTAGATGGTAGTGAAATCACAGATTTGGTCTTATAGCATAAAGAGGTGATATATTAAGTAGCAACAATGAAGTTCCTGGATGATGTTAGGTTTTCTCTAAACAGGGTATAAATGTCTTCTGCCCTTTATAGGAGCTAATAGGGAATACACATGTCAAAAGCAATGCAAAACCTGAGTTGTTCAGTTACTGACATGAAGTTCAAATCCCAGCTGACAAACTCCATTTCCTCATTCAGCAGCAATCTCTGACAGGTTTCACAAGCTGGACAGTATTAAAAAGGGGAAAAAAAAGCCTGGCAATTTCTCCCATAGTTGCCACCTGCAGTTCCAGAGAGTAGAGGAGGAATAAAGCCATAAATAACAAGAAAGATTTGTCAGGCTGTGCAAGATCAGAGCATTGATTCAGCCTTGATTGGGCTTCTACTGCTGTCCTTTTGTTATTTACGTCAGGTTAATGTCTCACTTTCAGCAATAGCATCTGTTCACCACTTATTTATTTCAGGGAACTTACTGTGGTTTCCGTTTTATCAGCTGGTTTTCCGTCCTCTGATTACTTTGGAGCAAATCTGCTGAGTCATCTGTATTTAAATAATGACTAATTCAAAATGAATGTGCTTGCTTTGAGATAGGACACGTGATAAAATGTGGTGCATTCCATAAAACCTACCAAAAATATTCAAGATTAAATGATAACTATGAGGACCCAAGGGAGGGGTTCACAGAAGGAAAAGACAGAGGAAAGAACAGGTCAATCTAATTCAGAGAAAACTCCAGGATCGATCTTGCCAACAACGTCTTAAGTTGACAAGCAGATATTCTCTGCTGTGGCGCTGGGAGACACGGGGGAGAAGCTCCTCCTAACGTGTGTCCCAATATTGTTACACAAGCAGTCCTTATATAGCCACTGGGCATACATACATATTCATGAGACAACTTATGGATTACATCATTTTCCAGAAATTTCCCTGAATGCGTACAAAAATGGGGTGGTGGTCTCTGATGGTCGTTTGCTTCTTCCAACTGCCTTCATCACTTATGGCAGCCTTCGAAGCATGTGCAGTAGATGCTTATACCAGCTTAATTGGCTTGTTTACACCATAGACATAACAATCATAGAATCACAGAATAATAGAATAGTTAGGATTGGAAAGGACCTTAAGATCATCTAGTTCCAACCCCCCTGCCATGGGCAGGCACACCTCCCACTAAACCATGTTATCCAAGGCTATGTCCAACCTAGCCTTGAACACTGCCAGCGATGGAGCATTTACAACTTCTCCGGGCAACCCATTTCAGTGCCTCACCACCCAAACAGTGAAGAACTTCTTCATATCCAATCAAAACTTCCCCTGTTTAA
>JANRGW010010909.1:6286-16938 GCA_024733675.1 Psilopsiagon aymara | reverse complement strand
GTGTTCAAGGCCAGGTTGGACAGAGCCTTGGGTGATATGGTTTAGTGTGAGGTGTCCCTGCCCATGGCAGGGGGTTGAAACTGGATGAGCTTAAGGTCCTTTCCAACCCTAACTATTCTATGGTTCTATGACATAACCAGAGTATTACCTCTAGGCAAGATTGAGTTACACCCTTGGAACCATTTATAGACACAGCTTATGGGACAAGAAATGCTGCCACGCAGCAAAAATGACGCCCTGTGATTATTTGGAGGCAAGGGAAGACTTGGCAACTTCCGCACTTAAATGATTTAGGAAAAGAGCTGAATTAGTGACCCAGCTTCTGCAATTTGCCAAAGCAAACAGAAATAATCAGTGTTTAACTGGGCTTGCTCATAAACAACATGCTTTTGCTTCCAGGGGTGCAGCCCCTGCAGCATCTCTGCTCCTGGTACACCATGGCCAGAAGAAGGTATTTGCCTCTTCAGAACATAATCAGAGAGGGAAAATCATTACAGAGGAGCCTGAGTTCAGGCTTGTGGCAGGACAGAGTCACCTTCTGTCCCCTGGCAGTGGCATATGCAGACTATGCTCTGAATTTTCCAAGTAATATTTCTTTTCTCTTTAATAGGAAGGTTCAGGATTAAGTGAAGGATTTTTTTTCTCCTTGGTGGTTTTCTTTTATTTGCCCAATCTCCCTTAAAATAGAAACTATCTGAACAATGTCTGACAGATCCATAAATCCTGCACATATTCAGGATTATATTAGGACTGTTATTCTTTTGGGAGTATTGGATATTAGACTGAAGATCTATTTTTGGCAAGATTTGTGTCAGAACAGACTGTTTAATGAACTGAGGAAAGCTGGGATGGTTGGTGGAGGCTGGCTGCTGAATGTATGGATGCTGGCTCTGGACCATGCAAAAAGCCACCTGCACTGCAGCATCTGCCCTGACCACTGCACTGCTTGCAGTTGGAGGAGATGCAGACAGAGAAGGTCTAGCCACTGAACACAGCTCTAAGAAGAACACTGCTGAGCCCCAGCTGTCAGAATGACATGAACAAAGTGGGAGGCAATTTAGAGGCTCAGCAGATGGGGCTGGAACAGACAGGAGGATGTGGAAAGTATTCCCATTTTCTGCTTGGTTTATGCTTAAACTGTCAAACTGTTCACACACGAAAGCTATTATCTAATATCCCTCTGACCAGTTCCTTGTTATCAACTTTGAACTCAAATGTGGGTTCTTTTAAAGGATAAAACACTTCAAGGAATGCATCCTGAGAATGTCTGGGGTTTGATCCAGAGCTGCTAAATAAACAAAGCATGCTGACAAAACTCAAGGACATGAAAACTTTGGAACCCTCTCTGTCCACCTCCTATGCACAGACAGACAACTCCCTGCAGTGTATCCGGAGCACTGCAGACATTACCAGAACCTCTCATCTTCCTCTTCAGTGTGTTCTGTTAAGCACCTTTCCTTATACTTTCTAGGCAAAATTAAGGACTTCTATTAAAGCTGAAACCAAGAAACTCTCGTACTCTCCAGGGCAAAGATGGAGGAGGTTAAGCAGGGTAGAGAAATGCCTGAAAATGGGTGGGAGAAAGGAAATGCATCACTGTAGGCAAGACCTGGGAGCTGAAGGGCAGAGATATGAAAGCTTCTTCCACTTTACAACATAAACATGAAGTAAACCCAAGAGTTAAATGTGAGTTCGTGCTTCTCCTTTGTGACCAGCATCCATGAGCTAAGGGTGATTTTCATTTTGGTGCGTTTGCTGGGGTTTTTCTTTCGGTTCCTTGAGACGGGTGATTTCATTCAGCAAAGAACAAGAAGCTAGCAATAGCATCAGACTTCCAAAACTCATCTTCTCCTCATCCTACTGAATTGCAGGACAGGTGGAAAGGTAAAAGTCCATGATTTCTCATGCATTCAAAAGCAATTGGCTCTGGGAACCTGTGTGGCAACATTGATGTGAAGATCACTTGCTCAACTGAGCAAGGAGCTGGAAGAGAGAAACAGAGAGCTGCCTGAAAGCCACCCACTGATTCCCAGGCAGCTGGATCCTGGTTTTCCCCATCTCTGGTGGCAGAAAGAGGGAGATCCTGGTGAATTCTGTAGCCAAAGTTGCTGAAGAGCTTTTCCCCCCTGGAAGTTACCTCTGAATCTCCCTGACATGCTCAGGGCTGATTCTGTTTTGGTTCAGTTCCAACCTGACATTTCAAAGTTTGAGGCTTTAGGAAAATGTCATGTACATGAATAGGTACCGAAAACATCACAGTGCTGGAGTTCAAGAATCTATTCCACACCCCTGGAAATATCAGGCAATCTCCATCTGCAGCTTACACCATTTGTTTTTTCCTCTTTCAAACCCGACTTCCAAGGCTGCTAGGAAAAAAAAAAAAACCCACCCTAAAATATATACATCTTTCTGTATTTACTCCTCATGTAAAAATCCTCACAGCTTTGAAACATTCAACCTTCAAACACGGAAAGCTATTTAAGCAAGGAGCAAATGACAGGTTGAATTCTTCCAATGTAAGGGTTTTTTCTAAGGGAGCTTAATGATGGGAAAACTGAGAGAGTTGTGGCCTCAAAGTCTTGGTCAACCACATTTGAACTTGCACATTAGGGCAATTTCTGACATTTGGGTTTTCTACCTTCAAGTGAGATGAAAACCAAAAATATAGAAGTTCACTGAATAAAGACACCCAAGAATTTCTCTTTGAAAAAGGTGGAACATTTCCTTTGCAATGTTGATGTTTGAAAGTGCCTCTCCCACAGGTATTTCCTTAACTTAAAAGCAGAAATCATCCTCTAAAACATGATGCTCCCATGAAAAATTCCCTATTCAATGAACCAGGGTATTTCATTCATTTTTCTGGGTGAAAAGTTTTAGTCAGCATTTATTCAACCTGGAGTTCCACATCAGATGCTAAATAGTCATTAATGGCTTTCTTTTAATAAACATTTTCAAATCACTGCACATAAGCACCTAACATGCCACCGAGAAATAAGATTTATAATGTGTTGAGAATGCTCAAAATGTATTTTGATACAGCAGTGTCCAGTTCATGCTGAATGACAATGGACAAATATTGCAAACTTCAAAGGTTGCATTGTGGAGGAGGTCTTTGTTAGCTTTACACATCTTTGTCACTGACCACAAGCCAAATGATGACACATGTTGTTTGTCACAGGCAGAAGCTTACAACTGAGAGCCTGATCATCTAAAAGGTGAGATGAGAAAAGTTACGATGAAGAATTGGGAAACTGTCTGCAGATACCGCACAAATCTTAAAAAATCCCTAAAATTCTCATTTTTACAAAGTAGTTTCCACCAAAATATCCTGTAGGTCATCCAAAAGAGAAAAATAAAGAGAAACCTTTGGAAAAGCAAAAGTGAAAAGACAGAAGGGAAACCCACCCACAAAATTACCTTTCTTCTTCTGCTTGCTTTGTGTTCAGCAACATGCATAATCACAACTACAAATCATAGATTCATAGAATAATTTGGGTTGGAAAGGGCCATAAGGTCATCATCCAATCCCCTACCATGAGCAGGGATAGACCATGTCAACCAAAGTTCTGTCCAAACTGGCCTTGAACACTGCCAGGGATGGACCATTTATCATTTCTCTGGGCAATCTGTGACAGTGCCCCACCACCCTCACAGCAAAGAACTTCCTTAACCTGAACTTCCCCCCTTTTGGTTTGAACCCATCACCCCTTGTTCTATCGCTACAGCCCCTGATGAAGAGTCCCTCTCCAGCATCCTTGTAGCCCCCTTCAGACACTGGAAATTGTTCTGAGGTCTCCACACAGCCTTCTCTGCTCTAGGATGAACAGCCTTATATTTCTCAGCCTGTCTTCATACAAGAGATGCTCCAGCCAGTTATCATCCCAGTGGCCTTTCTCTCAACTTGCTCCAGCAGCTCCATGTCTCTCTTATGTTGAGGACACCACAACTGTACACAGTTGAAATACTGGTTAAAGCAATGAGAAAAGCATGACCCAAATAGAACCTGACAATTGGATTGATTCCAATCTCAGCAGAGTATTGACATAGACTGTGAGCCGGAAGTTTTTTCCCCTACTCTTTTAATAGCAATATTAGTATCTGCTTTGACCTTTAGCAAATAACTTCTCCAGAAGCCTGCTCAAGTGCAGGGACCACCAAGATTCACAACCAGATTTTTCTTCTTTCTTTCACTGTGTTCATTTGAAGGCTGTAAGATAGAATTCCCCCCTGGACTGAAGCCTCCACACAGCCATAAATTATTCCACTCTCATGCTGCAGTTGCCAAACCTGGTTGCCTTCACCTTGCAAAGGACAAAATGTTTGTTTAATTATTCCTGAGGTTTTTTGTCTTAATGAGTTGCTGCGAGATGTTTCAGTGGAAACACCACTGGAGGAGAAGGAATGTTAGGGGAAACCTGGAAATTTTGTGTGTTTTTACTGTTTACTCTTATCCTTATTCATCTCATGAATCTAACGGAGCAGGATGGTGTATGATGATAAGGAAACATTTCTCAGACGGGTTTCTGCAGTGGGTTTGCCTAGCAGGCACACAGTAGTCTAGCAGAATTCCACAGCCACTGCTGGGTGTCACACAGAGTCAGAACACACCAAGAAATTCATAGATCATAAAATTCTTCAGGGTGGAAAAGACCTTTAAGATCATCAAGTAGAACTATTAATCTAATAGTGCCAAGACTACTTATAAACCATGTTCCTAAGTGCCCATCTTTTAAATATCTCATTTATATGGTCTGTGAACAGTTCTAGGGACCGTGACTCCAACACAGCCCTGGGCAGCCTGTTCCAATGCTTGAAAACCCTTTCAGTGAAGAAATTGTTTCTAATCTCCAGCCTAAACTTCCCCTGGTGCACCTTGAGGCTGTTGCATTGCTCAGGATGAGTGGCCAGAAGAGTAGACATGCCCACTCCCTGCCCCGTAGAACCCTAAAGGCGGCTGAGGATAGGACCTGCCTTCTGTCCCTTGAGGGGACTCACTGGAGCCCGAGCACATTGTTTCACTGTGTGCGAAACAGAGGAATGATATTAACTTTTGTTATCATTATTTTTATTTTCAGCAGTTCTTGCAGGTTTTCATTGATTTAAATGTCACAACAGAAACAAGGTAATTACCCTTCAGACTTTGGAATCCAACCCATAACTTAAGGCTCAGCCAATGCTGCATGCCAAATCTATGGCACCTCTGTAGATACCTGGTTTTATGTCAAACATCTAACCCTTGCTTACCTTCAGCCACATCTGGAAGGCCTGGTGAGGTCTTTCACTACCTGCTGGCATCTTACTCCCAGCCTAGGAAGTAATAAAGGTAAGGAACAAAAGAAGAGGGTTACAGAAGTCACACATGCCAAAAGTGGATGAAAAATAGGGGCTTGTGACTTGCAGGTTCTGTATCCAGTGCCACTTTCCAGATCTTCAGTCTTTAGGATGTTCTTTGTTCTATTACTTATGCGTTGCTTATCCAAATGACCCCACTATAAATATTGCTGTGTAGGTAGCAGCAAGCCCAGCTTGCCCTGTTGGCTACCTTGTATCCTCAACAGTATAAATGTCAGGCAAATAACACACAAGAACCTTAAAATGAAAGATTCCCAAGTCAACAGTAAAATATCAGGAGTCAATAGAATGCATAGCCTCTCCCTTCCTGTTGCGTTCCACAAAGGGATTACTCATTCCTCATGAAGAGTACAACTGATTGCAAAGTCATTGGCATGTTTCCCATCCCATCCAAAACCAGTGAACTCCTGATATAGCTTGAGTCATCTTCCTCACAGTTCTTGTCAAGCTTATGCTCCTCTGAGCTAAATCAAAGCAGGAACTTGGCTCTAAACATAGTCTGAACCGAAACATCAAAGAGTTGGATCAACTACTCAAAAAATTAGGACACATGAGCAGATGGATGCAGCTTTTCTCAGTAACTTATACCCCAGCCTGACACAAACCAGGTATTCCCAATAACCTCCTGCAGCAAGTGAATTGCTCTTACAAGTCTTTGGGTCAATTGCACTACAAAAAACTTGTTGGGCTTTTCTATCAGAGTTAAGTAAAAGCAACTGCACAGTTGAAATTGGATCCAGGGTACATATGAACATGAAGCTAAGGTAAGAAACAAATTGTAATGCAGTCCTCAAAAAGCTCTATCAAAGAGCTCTATCACCTCTAAGAGGGAGTGCAAAGACAAAGACCTTGGATTCAAGTCAGGGACTCAAAGATGAGCCCTGCTCACATCCATAACCTGAATCAGGGTTTCTCATAAAGAAAGCTTTCACTGGTTCTGTTTTGAATTTCTGTGAGAAGTGGTAATTTTAAACACGAAATTGTACAAGCAAAAATTTCTCAAAACAAGTTTGTGTCTTCTCATCTCTAGTGTTGACTCACAGTAAGTGACCAGTTTCCCTTGGCTTGGACTGGCTCTTGCATTACTGCTACTGCCCATGAGGCAATAGTTTGAATAACTTCCAGATAAAATTAGCTGTGCATAATGAAATTTCTACCAACACTGAAACAAAAGATTAAGGTTTTATTATACCTGTAGCAACTTGAAGCTCTTTACTGAAACTCGGAGAAGGGAGAGAGGTGGGTAGAAGAAACTTCTGATCAACTTGAGTATGTTTCTACAAAGTGTGGAGAAATGCTTGTGATCTAGCCCAGAACACACCATCTAAAGTTTATCATTCCAAAGCAATAAAGACTTTTCTTTCAAAGCATATGTCTACAGTTCAGGAGCATATATGATCTCATAATGCATGGATGATAAGATTTCTATTATCCATATATGAGTATTCCCATTTATTCTTGCCTCCACAAGGTCCCATCATTTGCTTAACTCTGTGATTCTAAGCAGAGCCCTGCAGTGCTGCTGGAATCTGCTGTGGTTTGGGGTGAGGATGTGTCAGAAGATCAGTACACACAGTTTTCCAAGCCGAGGCTGAGAGGTGTTGTGGTGTGCTTACCAATAATTACATCACCAGTAATGGGTGGTTTCACATATGAAGTAACCCAAAAAACAATGTCAGTTTATGGGAGCAGAGGATTTCTACACTATGTATGCCCAAGGGGCTAACATCAGACACTCTGTGGTACACATTTAATTTTAAATTCAATACCAAAGGCAGATATTAGTTTCATAAAGCTACTCATTACAGTCACAGAGATTTAAAATTTCCTACAGTGTTGTAATGGCTGACTGCAACAAATAAGCAATTAAGATGTACACCATTGTACGTTGCAGCCTTAATTGTTCCAAGATTATTAAAGACATGCACTTAATTTTTTAAAGGGGTAATGATTTCCAATAACAGATGAATTGCAACAATTTTCTACTCTCCTAAAAAGTTTTGAAAATCCTATGGATCAAGTGTTGGTTTAGAATTGTTGCCTTTGTTCAATTTTTGTTAGATTAAAATCTCGTGTTAGGTCCATCCTACTGCAGAATTTCAAAGAAATGTGTTATTCTTCTGTGAAAACTTGCACCAGTTGGTTTTCTTTACCAGAAACTGGGAAAAATTTGCATGCAGTAAGTGAAATTCACTGCCAAGAAGTCTAACATCTAACCCAGGGTGGAGCAGGCAGAGGACCACTGGCTCATGGATTCCATTCCTTGGGGTATTGCCCTGTGGTTATTCCTTCCTGTGCTGGTTATGGGCTCAAGCTCAGTTCTGCTTTGGCATAAAGGTGGAAAATCACATTTCTTGTATACCTTAGGGAACTTACCCATAATTAAATGAAAAGAAGCACCAAATACCAAGCATGTGTCTTGTTTCTATCCTTTTATCATTAAAACTGCTGTTCCGGTTGCAGCCCTGCAGTAAAAAGGAAGGCAACCTCCACTCAGTTGCTGTTCTCTAAATGCTTTACAAATGCAAACAGATGTCAATGAAAAGCTTTACAGATCCTTCCTTTGGGTTTGCTTTGTAAATAGCTTCTGGAAGGAATTCAGCTATGAGACCAGCAGCAACAGGAATACCCCTGGCAGATGAAGCACAGTGGCTCGTCACCAGCAGAGAGGAAATGTAGGAAGGAAGAAGGGACATGTGCCTTTTGGCTGATAAGAAGCCACATACACCTTCCCAGAAACGCTTTCAACAGAGGGACATATTGGGGAACAAGAAGCAAGGTGAAAGGTCCAGGAAAGAAAGAAGGATACAAATGGAGGGGAAGCTGGCATCAGTAAGAGCTGACCATGTTCTAATTAAAAAGCTGCCTTGCCCCAGTGACATCCCTACCCTGATGCATAATTTCCATGTTCCCTGGAAATCAAGCAAGGTGAGGTCCCCAGGGTCCAGGTTGCAGAAAAAAGCTCTTGGGATAATTTAGGTTCTTGTCCTAAATGAAATACCAGATTTGTTTAGCAAATGAGGATGGGAATGAAATAAGTGACTGTGTAAAGTACTTTTTGGAGCTTCACAAACAGGAAAAACAGAAGGTAACCGGAAGGGAACTGTTACATTTTAAACAAGGAGGCTTCCTAGTGTGACGTTTAAAATATGTTCAAGTGTGCGACAACACTTGCATCACCCTTATCGTGTGGTCAAACATCCACTTCTACACATAGCCTGGGAAGATTGCTTGGCAGGCACCATGGATGCTGGTCTCTGCACTTCCAGCACTGCAGGACCTGAGCTGGTCCTTTACCAAGGATGTGTGCCAGTACATCAAATGTGCCTTCTACAAGTAGCCATATCCAGGGTCAGACAAGTGAGTGAAGTATTATGTCATCCTTGAAGGAAACACCACCAAAGAGCTTCCAGTAAACATGCAATGATACAGAATGTCCCAACAAAAATCATCAGATTTCTTTCCTTTCCACTCAAAATAACTGTGTGGTTCCTGGATTTTGAATAAACAATTTGCAGAAGAAGAACATGTGTGAGCTGTTGATCAAAGACCCCTCAGGTTTCCTGTGAGTTATCCCACGGGAAATGCAATCATGGAGATGTAGCTGTGCTCCTCACATAAGAAGGTCATCATATGCTGACCACAGAGGAAAGCAGGAGTTAGGAAGCTGTGATATGGATCTAAGCTGTAGCATGTTCTTAATCCTTACACCCATGGGCTGGTTTTGAAGCTTAGGTGTGACTGTTTTAATAGATATCCAGCAGTTGCAACATCACTGAGTAATACAAGCTTCCATTTTACATGTCCCAGACACAACATCTGGACACAACAGAGGTTTTGGTGAAGGATCTTAGGAAAGGAGGAAGCACAGCATGACAGAAGTAGTAATTCTTGTAATGGGGTCATACTGCAACAAGATTACAACACGCCCCATCTGGAGATCATAACCTTTAATCCTAGCTGAAGGAGGAAGACAAATATGATGTTCGTCTGCAGCCGTGCATGTTTTGGGTCTGTGCTAAGGTCCTGCCATCTGGGAAGAGACATGCTAGAAGATGCATGGCTGGCCACAGCCCACTCTCCCTCAGCACATGGGTTCCCAGGCTGGCATCCAGCTCACAGCAGACCCTGTGGTGAATTGCTGCTCTCTAACACAAAGCTGAGGCTGGAAAGGTCCCCCAAGCTTTGATGTGATAAATCCCCAAAATGGAGACAAATGGAGACACCACCTTGGCTTGGCAATGTTAGATTTAGAAGTATGCTGGCATTTTCAGGTGCTGGTGTTGCATACTTGGCAGACACAGGCATTCAAAGCTGTGTTAGCAGGCTCTCTCAGGCTGGGAAAACATGAGTGTGTTTGTTAAACCAAGACATGTAAAATAACTGATACTGGGCCAGGTTTACAGATTGAGAAGGGGGTGAATTTCCCAGACCTGCTCAGGCATGACGGACAACACGCAAGTGAGGACGTGCTCCATCACTATGCAGGCTCTGGGGGAACACCATGGCAGAAGGCATGGGAGAACAGTCTGGAATATCTTGGCAGGTATTAGTATTTCTTGCCACAAAAGTATGAAAATGGCTTAAAGAATCTGAAGTCTGACTCCCTGTGCCTTCAGCACTGGAACAATCCTAGGAGAACTGGAGTGTGGTGACACAGGGAAGGCAGGATGGAATTTCCTCAAAGCTCCCCTTAACTGACACCGAAAACACAAAAGCTCCAAAGAGCTTCAGGGTGAACTTTGACTTTGCTAAATGCCTGTGTCAAAACAAGGATGGAAAGAGAAAATGTTTTCTAGCACTACATACGACTTCATATAACCCACAGGGGTGGTTTCTGCAGCTCGGGATAGCAATGATTTGTGAACAAGAGCTGTAAAATCCTTATAAATAAAGGGTTACCTCCAAGGATGGGTGTCAGCCACGCTTGTGGCCAGTGATGTCACAGCAGCTGTACCATGGCCAAGTCCACTGGAAGGAAATACAAGACGCAACTGGAGCAGCTGTAGGGAGTCAGCTTTGCAAACCCTCTGAACTGCTCACTTCCTGAATGCATCTGCCAGGGAGACGGCACGGAAAGGGGAACCTGGCAAAATCAGAAGCACTGCAGAGAGGAGGAAGATGTGAAGCTGAGTCACAGCCGTCTTTGCCAGAATTGTCTCTGCACGCTGTGACAGGCTTGGAAGAACCACAGAACCACAGCATCAGCCGGGCTGGAGAAGCCCTTTAAGCTCCTCCGGTCCAACCATCCCCAGCACTGCCAAGGCCACCACTGACCCATGGCACTGAGGCCTCGTCTC
>JANRGW010010908.1:0-41385 GCA_024733675.1 Psilopsiagon aymara | reverse complement strand
TCAAAAGTGGCTTCAAATGCACTACAGTCCTAAACCCTAGGATTCTGGGTGCAATAAACCATAAGTACCTCACAATATATAGGCTATCAAAGAAACAAGTAAAGCTTTTGTGTAAGAGCATTTAGTAAACATCAGTCTTTAACCTACCACAGTAAATGCTCTCTGCAAAACTAAAAGCTAAAAGAGAATCTCTCTTGGGTACTAATTGCTCTGCTTTCCACAGAGCTAGAAACACATTTTGCAGACAGTAATACACTTTTCAAGAATGTTTGGTGCATTAACCACAGAATTACATATAAATAGTTCTGACTAAAGCTTGCATTTAGGTACCAGTACAAAGTGTGCCAGGAGGAGACAAAAAGTACTTAAAGACCTATTCAAATTTTATTTGAAGAATAAAAATGAGCTTCAGTTAAGACTTTTTTTTCATTGCTACATCAATGCCAAATCCTTTCTTGCAATACATGGAGCTGAAGTGAATAGAGGGATCTATCAGTTCAAATCCTGATCCTTGGATACTCTATTATTATTAACCAATCTTTTAACTGAATACAAAATTACTGTCACTCAAGGTAATAAAATCTAACCATGTAACTTGATAAATCTATCATCATTATTTCCTTGCATTTTTTTCTCTTGCAATGCAATTACACAATATTGGCTGCCATAAATTAATTGTTATTTTAATAGTCTAAGACCAATTTAATGAATTCAAACATGGAAAGGTCTAAATTGGGTTTTTTCTCTTTTCTTATCAACCTGGACCACAATCCCTGTCATAAAAGTACATGCTCTTCAAAAATAATTGCTCTAGACCCAGTTTAAAAGCTTTAGTGAGAGCTTAATATGATCTTCTATCCAGCCCCCAATTAAAAGAAATACAATATTAGAATAGGGTTGTTTCAAGATAGTGAAGTCAGCACAAAATTTAATACATTTATTTAAAACCATACAAAAGTAAGTTAAAAGCAAGATGCATAAATCAAAGAACAAATGCTTGATTTATGCAGAACATTCTTTCCAGGTTTTCTAAAAGAATGGTAATATCATGCTGTACTGATCTTTATAATTACAGATCAACATTCGGTTCATCTATAAAGTAATCACTTTCTTAAAAACAAAGTGAAAATTACTATTTTTGTTTCTGAAAGCATGTAGCTGCCCAGGATTATCTATTTCCAGCTTCACATTTTTTGCCTATTCAGAGATTCCTAATATTATATTATGCAAACATTAATGTACAAGTAAGCTTAAAAAGCTGAATGTAACTATCCAACCAGCAACTCAGAGTTCAAATAGAGGGCATTTGATGCTATATACCACTTCTCCTAGTACATCCTCTTCCAAAAAGTAAACCTTTGCATAGGAAAAATCATTTATGAAAAAGTAAAACAGTTGATGTTAAAATGATCGATATTTCATTTAGGATGCACATAATGCATCACTGAATAATGCCTTAATGGCTGGAAATGAATCACATCCAGAAAATCTAAAACTGAATCCTGTAATAAATATTAGCTTGCTTGTCAGGCAATCAACCAGAACATTTCTGATGAATCTTTTAATCATGCACTTGAATCAAAGCTGTGCCCTGTCACTTCAAGGGATAACCAGAAAAGTCTGAAGCTTGTGAGACCTCAGACAGGAATAGTCTTTTCACACCATTATCTCAGTGTTTTATATAAAAAATGCCATCGACAAATGGAGCCTTAGTTCAACCTCTTTGCAGGATTGCAAGTAGCAGACAACAGCCCAGTGTAGTGAGCACTGTGGAAGTCAGGGTCTCCCCAACACTGGCCTCCCAGGCCTCCAATAAAACTTGCCTCCCTGCTCCAAGACAGGAGAAAACACATCTGTTGCTTTTCCTTTGTACTCCCAGCAGTTAGACACAACCTATTACATAGGGATACACTCCAAATATTTGTCTTTCTGATAGCACGATATATAATTCCCACACATCTGCAGGCTAGTCATGCCCCTGCAATGCCTTCTTTAAAATTAGAGAAGTGAGGATGAGTTCTTTTGTGCTAACAAATGGTTCTTTTTCTTGGGCTGCAATACAAGCATTAAAGGCAAATTTTTCAGCAACTTCATGTAAAATGTGGCTTGTGGTCAAGCACACTGTCTCCACAAGGGATGTATTAAATTATATGATTATCAGATTTAAGCATTCAAATCTTCTCTTCACCTGAAAGCAACATTTCCATTCTCCCGCTTTGTCCCTACAGTCTAGATAACTTGTGAGGATAACTTTTCTGTTCCCATGCTCTATTCTCTGTTTGTTAACAGCAAATTGATTCCAGGTCAGAAACAAAAGCCAACTCTATAGTTGATAAGGACAGCTCATGTGGCTACATGGCTATTTTGAACATCCTACAGTGTTAATTTGGGGTGACAGTAGAAGAATAAAGTGGGAAAAAAAGCAAAAAACAAGAGCATTTTCAAACAGGAAAATTCTGGGTTTTTTTTCACGTGCATTCAGAATCAGGTCAACATGAACATTATTAAAATACTACCAAGATCTGAATTCTTAGCAATTTTCACAGCTCTTTCTTTTTGTCTGCTATTAAAGAATCTATTAGATTCCTTTCTCTCATTATACTGCTTCCCTGGACAGCCTCTTCAAATGCTTGACAACCCTTTTGGTAAGAAATTTTTCTTAATCCTCAATCTCATTTTAGAGATTTTGATTTTAAGAAAACAGGGCAGGGATATCTCTTCACAATACCTTTGTTACATGGAAAAAGTTCTAGGAAAATGGTCTAGTCTGACTATCCAAAGCCTCCAACCACATGATATATATTTATGCTGTTCTACTGGTATGCTGGATGGGCCTGTGGGGACAGTAATCAACAATTAGTTTTTCACTGAGCAAACAATATCAGGAGCAGGCATACCTTTTTTCCTGAACCTCACCATATTATGATCTGGGAGCTCTGCTTTCATTAGGAAAGTATTCCTTGCATGACCTCAAGTACAGCATTCCCGACAACTCAAGCCTTGGGCAGTTGAAGGCAGAAAATTCAAACTAAGCAATTTAGCTAGCTGATGCAATGGGGCAACACTTTAGAATGTTACCCAAAAAATAATAATAATAATTAAACCAAAAATCCTAGAAACCTCCTCCTGCATGGCCCAGACTGTGACTTAATTACACAAGGCTTTATAAAAACCTCAAACCAGAGATTTTTGCAAGACTCTTCAGGGCTGACAGGGCTGCTAAAGTCACATTATCTCTCTTACATCCCTTTACTGAAGATGTTTCTGCCTCCTGTATTCTTTTGATATGAAATAAAACCATTTAGACTACAAGTATATAGCTGCTTATTTAGACAAAAATAGTAGATATTGTACAATATTAGAATATCTCCAACTTTTAACTCAAACTCAACACTGACTTGTTGCAAAGCAGAGAAATTAGCAAAGTCCTTCTCACCCAACAACCTGAGACAACTCACCAACGCAGGAGAGCTTTGCTGAAGTTGTTTGCCAAAGAGTCGCTGCTAACTTTTCCTGAAAGCAGTCCTTCAATTACTGCATCTTTTAAACTTTGCACTGCATAAAAAGGATGACCTGTGCATGGGCCCAGATATTGATTTTGCATTCTAAAGCAAAAGTCTCACAAACTTATTCATGGGATGATTCACAACTTATTATACAGTGTGTTTCACTAGCACTTCTCCACCCACTCCTGATTTCCTAAAGCTTATGAGGTAACCACAGCAATTACTTGCACAGAAAAGTAATATGCTACATTTTAGAATGTTTTCACAACCTATGCACAGAGTAGTAAGCAGTCAAGTCTCCATGGACCACCAGAAATTCACATTACTTATTTTTAGTAGAGAGAAAAATTAATCCTACCAAGATTTCAATTAAAGTGTGGACACCTTCCACAGGCAAGGGCCAACACTCACATGGAGGAGTGTGAAATAGCTTTACTCGGAGAAGTCCTACAATTTTGCAAATGAAATCTTAACTAAGATGCTAACAACCTGGTAGAAACCAAGTTTTCTCCAAAGAACAACCTACCAGAATCTCAAATGAAATAAAACAAAAGGTTATATTCTGGCCCCTTAGAAGAGTGAACTATAAAAGCAAGTGAGGGCAGAGGGGGAAAATTATCCAGGGCAACACTAGTGCTTTAACATAGCTCTGCATTTCTTCCTCAAGAGAACTGCGTGGGAAGCTCTGAAAAGTCAGTCTTCCACAGCCCACACCAGCTCTGCTGGGCACCTCTGACTGGCTGTGGCCAGCACCACGGATGTAGTGGTGTTAGGCAAGTGATACAGGGAAAAGGAAGACAAAAGGAGTGTCTATTGGGTTAATTAACATCCTTTCCCTTCTGTGTAATCAGACAATAAGCCTTTAATACAAACAGCCTTTTCTCTTGACTAGACCACTGTAAAAGCAATTGCTCCAAGATTTTTAAAGTCAAATTTTCACCACGGACCAGGACATCATTTCAATAATTTAAAAATAAATAAATAAAAAATACTGAGATCACAGAAGCTAATGAGTTCTCCCAGAACATGTTCAAAAATATTGTGCTACATGTATAATTGTCAGAGATTATTCTGCAGTCCTCAAATTTAAGTTAGCTCTAAGGGCATGTAGACTCCATACAAGTTAGAAGCTAGGTAAAGAGTGGAATCCTGCTGTCATGTAAATTCCCTAAAGTGAATCCATAAGACACCCTTACATTTTTTTTCCTTGGTTTTTCTATACTCATAGCCAAGGATATGCTGGAATCAGCAAGGAAACAAAGACTTTGTGTCAATAGCTTCAGGTCATCCTGCCACTAAGAGTCTTTCAACATCAGAACCTGATTTTGGTGCCTAAGCTATTTTCATCACTGCTGCCAATCAACTGAAGGAGGAAGGTGATCTCATCTGATTGATTTTCATTGCCCACAGCTAAAGTCTCTTTCTTAACAGAGGTAGCAAGCTTATCACACTATTTTCCTTATAGAACTGTGCACACAGTGAAATACTAGAAACATGCACCAGTCTCAGACAGCAATTTCCCCAAAGAACATATATTTTACCTTTGTTTACCCTCCACTGCTGTCAAAATCTGAAAATATATTAACTCTTATTCTGCTATTCCTCTGTAATATTTAACAATTCTTATACTGTGTCAAGCTTCTAAATGAAAGTTTTGGACTCACATAATTAATTTCCCACTAGGTTTTAGACCTCTGAAATGGAGAGGAAATAAAGTTAATCCTGAAGCAGCCTGTGTAAAAACATTTCATGTACTTTAAACTTAATGGAAAACATCAGTAAAGGCAAACTTTAAGGAGAAATTAAAAAACAAAGCTTTGCTTCATATAATACTTAGCTGTTTCACCTCCACCTAAGAGCAAACCTTGTCTTCTTATTCCTACCTTCTAGATGGCTCTATTCCCACCTACAGTATCCCAGTTTCCATAAGAGAAACTGATTGGTCTCAAGAACAAAAGAGCTGCTGTTTCTACCATCATCCTAAAGACGGCGTTGTTTTCTGTTTGTTTTAAAGTCATTCTGCATTTTCATCATCTTCTCCTGCATGGAAGCTTTCAGACTTTCAGTCATGCAACAGACACAAAAGCGTGCAGGAATAGACTCAATTTTGAGCAGCAAGTTCATGTCATCGATTGTCAGTGAGCTGTGTCCAAACATGCATACTCAGATGAAAACTTGGCCCTACAAACACTATCCATCCCAATGCTCCAGGGAATCTACTGATCATTTGGGTTGGAGATGAAATTTCTTTCCTCTTTTGACCAGAGTTCTGTAAAAAGCAGATGGTATCAATGATTAATCCATAATGATGCCAAGATTTACTTTTTTTTTTTTTTCTTGAGCAGGTCATTTCACATCAAACAACTTGTGCAAGTAATTTAAAATTGTTCCTTCTGATGTAAGATACCTCACACTTGTCTATACTGACTTTCGTCTGCTGTCAAACTGTCAAGAGCTAGGTACAGCCAGACAACAGCAACTGCAGGGGTGGGCACAGGAATGCAGCACCTCACAGCCCAGAGCATACACAAGCATGTGCCTAAAGGAGAAACCTGAACTTTCATTTCCCTCCATGTTAGATGCAGCCTTGTTGATTGGTTTGGTTAGGTTCTCCTGAACTCCTTCCTAGTTTACATTAACACCAATTAAGCTAAACATTTGCCACCCATTAATTTCACAAATATTTAAGCTATTAGTGTGTTAACAGTGTTGTCTTTATAGAGAAGCTTAAAAACAAAGATATTTATTGTTGAAAGCAAATTCATTCCTGTTCTAATCTAAAAGTCTGTCCACAGAAGTACAATAAAAATAACACAATTACATTCACATAGTTAGCAGCTATGTAACTTCAGAATTCAAGTGTTCTGTTTCAATTTGTCTAGCAACTTTAAGTGTAAAGGGATACAACACAGCCACACTCACGCCAGCGGCTTACTCAGTTAGGTTTCAACAATACAGTTCAGATAATAGGACCCTGACAGCATGGGCTACCAGAGCTGCGCCAAATTTGACAGTATTTCCTGTGTCTTTGTGCTATACTGCAGAAACACAACTCTTATCTAACCCTGCCCTCTTACAGATAGCAGTTATGGGACTTACAGAATTTATCAAAGGTTTCCTGCTCTATCAGCATTTCAGAATACAATGGCAGAACCAGACTAGGCTGCCTAGCAGTGCTCACTCTTCCCACTTTCATGTTTGTGATGGATAAATTAAACTTGAAGATGGTTTAAAACATTTATCCAACACGTACTCCTATTGATAAAAGGCCTTTTCTTACAGACGAAAGAAAGAATATGCAAAGCCAGGCAAGAACACAGCCAGGACACAATGTGTTTTGTATATCCTAACTGGCACCTAGTCCCTTGGGAATCACTGCCAACAGGAACAGATGAGCTACACTCTGTGCTGAAAATGTATAATAAACATGGCAGTTTTCAGCAGCTCTTTGACACCTTCACCATCTGCTACAATAAGATATTAGTGTGAAACAAGAGCCATGTGAGTCTGAATGAAGACTTGTGCTTGGAGTACAGTGAAATGAAACTCATGTTAACCAAATTGGGGAATAATAGCACAGGTATGCATTGGGAAACATCCTCAGGGGGTCTACCTGTCCAAAGACTGTGGGTAAACCTTGTAAAGGCATGCTTCATATACAATATCTTTTGGTTTTTTAAGACTGAATTTTCATTCTTGATAATTTTGAGATCCATTAACTGCTGCAGCACATGCAAGGAGACTGCAATGGAGAAACAAAAGCACAATCCATTACTTAATGGAACTGGTGAAACTGAGGTGGCTTGTCCCAGCATCCTGCAAGTCTATTTGAAATTTCCACAAAGTACCTGGAGAGGAAATACATTTCAGATCAACAGTAAGACAAAGCTACGCCAAGTAATTGCTATAGCTGCTTGGAAATTAATGGAGATGGTTTGGCACACTCACACTGCTCCTTTCTGCTCTCGTCATGTTTCCAGCCTATTAGGAATCAACGTGAAACAAACTAAATCTGGGTGGCAGATGCTAACCACCTCCAGACGTGTTTTACTCCCCCTCTGTATTAAGACAGAAAGGGACCAAGGCAAAAGTCCAGCTTCCTTATGGTGAAAACTAGGGAACTGGTTCCCCAACAGCTGGTACTTAAAACAAGCTTTGCTTTCCATGAAAAATCTAAAAAATGGAAGAACTTTGGGAAGCAATTAAAAAAAAAAAAAAAAACAAACCAAAAAAAACCACCAAAAACCAAAAAAGACCAAAAACCACCCAAAACCCTACCCCCCCGAAACCCTCCAAACCAACCAGAAACTCCACAAACTACACACATAGTAAAAAAAAAAAAAAAAAAAAAAAAAAGAAAAACAAAAAACCCCTAAAACATTCTTTTCTTTCCAATTAATCCCTTGGCTGTATGCAGGCGTTGCTGCAGCAAGGAAAGGAGCCCTGACAAAAAAGTAATTCCAGCGCATTTGAACCTCAGCCAAGATGATTATCTGGTCCATACTTTACCTCCTGTTTAGGTTGCCTGACACACTTAATCAAATCCATAGCTCTGGTCCCTTCCCAGCTTCTCCCTGCTTCAGATGCTAGACAATGTATAAAACACATTTCAGATGGAATGATTCAACATGGAAAATGCACAGTTCATCCAGATGGAAAGATTTAAGATCTGAAAGGGCTCCAAACTTCTCATCTCAGGAATATCTACCCTATTTGTCATTTCTGCTTCATCTACCTGCTCATTACAGAGAGATAAGAATTTCACCTTTGATTTTATAAGATGAAAGTTTCCTATCAATATCACTTAACACTTGCCATCACCAAGGAAGAATCTCAGCGTACATCAGCGTTGTGATAAGAAATATAAAAAGGCAATGCAACCCTTTGGTGATCTGTGGGGTCCTTGAAATTTGGAAAAGGATACTGAAAATCCACCTGGTCTTTAAATATCATTCAGATCCCTTGCTAAAAACTAAAAGGAATTGAAGCAGAAAATATTGTGTTATCTCACGCTGCAAACCTGGTTTGAGAGAAAATTTCGTATTCAAGGTCTACTGTCACCATGATTTAGAATCTAACACTTCAGACAGATATACTAATAGTTTAATTTGCAAAAACTGTACAGTAGCAACACAGGAGCCTGGCAGCCCCACGTTCTGAACCTCTCACTGCTTTGTCATGGGTTTTAAGTCATCAACTTCACTTTGCCTCAGAAAACTTCAACCTATTACACATTCAAAACAGAAACATAGATCATTCACTAGCTGCTAGTTCTTGGCAGAAGGTGTGTTGTTCTTTGTACTCTGGCTTTGCAATACGGAAGTGCTTGTGGTTGTTGAGCCCTGCTTTTCATAAGAGCAGTCAACATCTTTAAGATAATATTACAAAAGATTAACAGCAAAGACATGGTGCAAACAAACATTAGAAGACCACAGTGAAGGGCTACATTTGGTTTAACGTAGAGAGAATGAGATCTTTCACAGTTGCCTTTAAAATTCTAATCCGTTCAAAATAAAACAGGTAGCAAAGAATCATACTTCCCTATTTATATAAAGCTCACAAGGCGTAAGTTCAATCAATGCTCTTCTCCAGCAGAAATAGTACAGTTGAGAAAAATTCTTATTATCTTATATAGTAGCAGCTATGCAAAGAAAGCAAGCAATGATATCCATATCTTCTAAGGGAAACTGTATTTTAGAAGGCTATTCCCTATAGCAGCAGTACAAATTCATACGTTGACATATGTAGTTACAACCCATGCAGTTCTTTGCTTGCAGTACACACTGTTTCTAGTTAGTATAATGATGGCTATCTCGCTATATGACAGAAATCATAAGCAATACCTTCACACAGGAGCTTGCTAATGCATCACAATTAAGCCTCCATCAATCATGTTTTCTTTCCAATTGCTCTTCCTATTCTTCCCACTTCTAAACCATTCCAAGATTAAGGCACCCAAGCACCCATTTTCCATATAGCTTCAGGATTTACAGAATCCCACACACAAATGTGTTGGCACAATGCTCTAGTATCTCACTATTAATAACCATATTTCACCTTCTATCTCACACTCTATTGCCCTCTCAATTCCGCCTGTGGGCCTGAATTAAACTGTTACTGTGCCAAAAGTATAAGAAATAAACTTTATTATAACCTTTCCTGAATAAACCTCTGTGATATCAGTGAGGGAGACATACTACTAGGCCGTCTGTAGCTCAAATATTTTCTATGATTTTTTAGAACCAGAAGGCATCCATTGTCTTGTTATACAGCTCTGCAGTTAGACCCCATGGAAATATCTTGGCATTCCCCTGAAGTCATGAAATGCAGATGTAGCAGTTTGCACTGAGCTGATGCTTTGGAAATGTGCCATCACACAAACTCAACACATTATTAATCTGGTCACAATTTCTATTTAAACACAATGACACTTCAAATTATATGTTTTTACATTTAAATTATAGATAGACTTGGAAATTTTTTAATCAGTAATCTATTTCTTACCCCACCCAAAACCAGATGGCAAAATATTTCTGTTACTAGCAAGAGCACATGAAGAAAAGAAGGCATAGAAAATAATAATACTAAGCAACACAGAGAGTGTTTATTAAATGGGCCAAACCCTGAGCTCACTGAACTTGGAGAAAGAAATCTGACTGCGCGTTGATTAAGACAGTGTTGGGGCACTCTGGCACATGTTGGCATTTGCTTATATTCAGCGCATACTTTCAGCAGATACTGTCAAATGAAGTATTAAAAAAATAATTAAGTATTACCCACCTGTCAAAAGTAACAAGTCTTACCACTTTATTAATCCTGATAATTTTTTTCTAGCAAAACCAGAAAGCATACAACTGGATTATCAGTAGAAATATATTCCATATAAAATCTTCCCAAATGCAGTTAAAAATGCAGCAATGGGATCACTGATGTTTGGGGGTTGGTTTGGTTTTGTTGTTGGTTTGTTTGGGCTTTTTGGGTGGGTGGGGAGGTGTCTTTTTTGTTTGCTTTTTTATTTTATTTTATTTTGGGGGGGTTTGATTTTGTTTGCTATTTGTTTTTCAAAATACAGTGTAGCAACCCATGCCATAATATACAAATCATGTAAGCAAGGATTGCAAAGAAATCGTACACCACCTAGTTATTTGGTTACAACCTTCTGTTCTAGTTCCAGTGTGACAATAAGGATGATAATGAGCAATAATGAATAACTACCAGCCATCTCAGTATTGGTAAATTTAACTAATGTTAAACTAGCCTTTGAAGGCAAAATGCTCATTCCTACTGAGGAAGAAAATTAAAACCAGATTTTAATTAAACAAAGCTAATACTTCCAGGTGTAGTCACAATTTGGCCATATCTGAGTAGGTTTAGTGTAGGAAGAAACACAACCTGGATTGTCAAAAGAAGATCTTATGACTGGCATAAGAAAAATCAGGTTTGTAAATAAAATATTTGGAAGATGATTTGTTTTAAAGGGATAAAGGGCTTTATTTTTTCCAACCACCATTCCTAGGCATGACTACAGCAGTGTAAAGAATGGCTTAACCTGAAGTATAGAGAAGTTCACCCCAAAAGCTAGAATTCAGTCAAGTTATGAACTAAAATGAGCATCTAAAAAAACAAAAGCGCTGAGCAACACTGGCAAAGGCCACTATTGTAGAGACACCTGCAACACAGCCAGCCCTCCAAAGAGCACCCACAACCTGACCTCTAGTCATGGCTTTATTCACCTGCCCTTATTGAGGAAAGGTATAATATTCAGGAGACATGCATAGTTGCTTTACTTCAGAAAAGCTTCCTTCGTTATGTGACAGATCTTTGCTACATCCTACCCTGAAGCAGAGCAGCCACAATTATTACATAAGCTTGATAAGCTGCCTTGTTGCAGCTTTTTGTTTTCTGAAAGGAAGGAGTAGTTATAACAGGAAAAGTAACATGTGCAATCACTGTGCAAAAGGGAAGACACCATCACAGAATACCTATTCTCTTTTAGGACAGGTTCAGTTTGCCAGCCAGCTGAAAAAAAACCACCTTATTTTTCAAGCTACCTTGATTTCAAATTGATGTTTTCTGCTGAATCTTTCTAGCCCAACATTCAAACCGGTATTTATCTTGTAATCATATAATCTATCTGTAGCCAGAAGAACCCTTTTTTGATTTGTTAAAGGTTTTGCAGGATCAAGACTTTTCTTTAGCAGCCACTGGGTAAACTGCTCACCTTTCAAGAAAGCTGGTTTCTGGGTTTTGCTGATTTTCAACCTACTAAGAAGTTACTATGAAAATCACATTTAATACAGCCTGGATTAATGTTGCTGTGGTTTCTGCAGCATTCCTGTACTTATAAGGAAAATATCTCAAAAACCGCAGTACCTACACACATCATAGGTAATATTGGCTCTAACAGTGCTGGTTTACTTCCTTCTAATGGCTTTTTCAAGGCATACTGGTCTATCTGATTAAGCTAAAACAATGCTGGGGAAAAAAAAAAACAACACAACACTTAAAAAGTGAAATAAAACATGGAGTTATTATACACTGCAGCATGGTTTACTACTGAATACCTACAGTTGAGAGTAAAAAGAGGAAAGGCAAGGGAGCTTTATCATCATCTTAAACATGAGCACCCCAGCACACTGTTCCACTTGACCAGTGAAGAAGCTACCAGAAAATACAGCAATGAACAAGGAAAAAGGGAGTTATGTCTTTTCTGTCCCAAAAATCTTATTCACAGGTAGCCAATTCTACTTTTTCTTTATTACTGTCATTGTGAGCATCTCCTTTACCAGATTACAGGAAAAATAATAATAAAGCAATCAGTCATCTATACACCCATTTTGAATTACAGGGGTACAAGGGGTCATCTCTTACAGCAAAACATCTCTGTCTCACCAATACACCCCAGAGAAACCATAGTCAAACCTTGTCTCTCCTTTTTAAAGTCTTACGGTAAATGGAGTAATCAAACACCAGGTCTTAAAAGAAAAATAAATAAATAATTAAAGCTGTTCTTATTTGAAATACTTTAAGTCCCAGAAGACAACAAAAACGTCCTTGTTTTGGAAAGCAACAGTGTTTCACAACAAAACAATATCTTCATGGGGTCAATGGTTTAGAAAAAATGCTGAGAAAGCCAGTACCTCTTCAAGAGGTACCACTGTATCATTCTTTACAGGACACATCTTCCTGTTCATTAATCTATACTGCATTTTCAGAGGCAAAGAAAGGGAGATATATCACTCTTCATGACACCACTAACATTTGAGAATTTGTTAAGAATACATGCTTAGGCAGGACCAAAATTCGCATACTACATTAGCTGTTAAAATCAGGAAACGGGCTAAGCTTTATAACAGCATTTTTCATTTGTGTGAATTTCTGAATGAAAACCCAAAGCATATGACATATGTTGTAAATTTGCTTAGAATATAAGATTTTTTTCAGAGCAAGGAGGTACATTTCAATCCCTTTGCCGTTTAACATGGTTGTGAACAGGGGCTTAAACCAAAATGAGAGAAAAATATTACATAATTGACTATTGCATATTTCTTTTCTGACAAAAATTCTTGGTCCCAGAGTGGAAATTTTCTTCCACATCATCCATCAGCATCAGTATTTCTCCCACACAGAACAACTACTCAGCCCATGCACAAAATGGAACCAAAAAACCTTTGCAAATACCTACACACTCTCCTTAAAATTGATAAATGGTACTTGCAGAGATTTCAGTATAGCTGTTTGTGAAGTTTTTATTGAAGTTATACAGAATTCATTACTGCAACAACCTATGCCTTTAAGCATCTTTTCTACTTACTTTCATTACTATTCTTTATAGTCTATGCTTTCCAGAGTTCTGGGACTGCTACTATCTTAGAGACATGATTGGATCAAGTATACATCCATGCAATCATCGCTTCAACGCTGAATGAAACAACAGCCTGCATATTTTACACCTGAAGATCATTATTCTCATCATAATCCAAGATTGTGACCCAAGGAAAGAATGTGCCTTCAGTGAAGTTCATAACCAACCAGATTTATTTAATTAAGAAGTTGTCTATGGTCCTTGGACTTACTCCACAAAAATCTAAATTAAATGGACCTAAAAACTACTTATGGCTCCTGAGCTCTCCAAACAGTCAGCTACAAAAACTGGTTTTATTTATTCCATGTAAAGACAACCAGTCCTGTCACCTGCAACAGCTCCCTTGAAAATAAATCTAAGCACAAAACTACTTGACCCTTACAAAAGAGCTTGGCCGACATGTGCAACATAGTGATTCCTGTCATAAGCCTACAGTGACACCAATTTTAAATTGCAAGTCATTTTAGTTTACCAAGTCACAAATGAATTCTGCCTCCACATTTTATACTCTGGGTTGCAAGCTGTCTGAGGGATCCTTGCTTAATGTGTTTCTACAACCACTGTGGCCTGTATGAGAGTTACATTGTAAACACCATACAATGAATTGCAGGATGGCTACTGAAGAAAGTAATAGAATGCAGCAGGAGATGACATTTGCACAAAGGTGGTATGAAGAAACAGAAACCAGTGGCTTTGGAGCTGCATGAAGAACATTGTTTTTCAGGGTCAGTCAGTGCTAGGTCAGTGCTTTTAGTTTCCAAGATGCCTTCAAGAGATTTGGGGTTTCAGCTGAAGTTTTATTTGCTTTCTGTTCATTAGTTATGGCATTAAAATAATGCTACCTTATAAAGCAGCAGAAGACAAACTTAATCATCATGATGGCATTGTGTGGTCTAGTTCAAAGAGCTGCCCCACCTCCTCAGTGCTCAGCAGGAGTCCAGCTGGTCTCTCCCACTACCTTCTGCCTTCAAAAGCTGTCATCCTGCAAAACTGTTCCAGATGAATCTCTGCACTAGAATGGGATCCCTCAGTCACTGCCAGGGAGGTACACTGAACTGCACAGATCTAGGCAAGCAAAGCAGATACATCCAAGCATGAACCTTCTCAGGGAATTTATAAACCATTCCCAGGTTACTTAAATCTACTGTGCAGTGATTTCCCTCTTGAAGTGCTGCAATATATTTTTAAAAGTAGGGCAAGTTCTATCATTACTCCAGTGTGATGGCAAAATATGAGAAACAATGACATGTTAAGAGTATTGCATATGCATGAGGTGATTCTGCTTGCTAGGATAACACTGTATATGATGGTTGGAATTAATTTTCCAACTAGAAGACAATGTCATTAATAAAGCGTGACAGAACAAAAATCAAATATGTTGATTTAAAAATCAAGTAATGTCTTTGTGTAGCAATCAGATACAACCTCAGTAATGAGTGTGTTATCATAGCCCAAGAGAGATGAATAGGCATTTTCAGCATAACAGTGAAAAAAACCTTTCCTGACTCAGGCTAATAAATCAAGTGTGATTTGCAGGAAACAGCCATTTGACTCTAAGTGAGGCAAGTTTTTTGGGAGAGACACGTGGCTTCACAGCCTCACGCTGTGGAGAGACTCTGAAGCTACATCCTATTCATATAGGAAGAAATAACACCTGCCTATTTTGGTCACTTGCTTTCCTGAAGAGAAACACTAAGACATCTTATCAAGAGTTGGACCAAAGTCTTTTTCCTAATTCAGTCAACCACAAAGAGCAAGGCTCCTCCTTTGCCAGCCTTTACATGAGCAACCCAAGACCATCTACTGACCCATTTAGAGCCAGCACAAAAATTGTGTGCAAATACTACAAGCAGGTTGTACTGGGAAGGAGGAAAGCAAAGGAAGGAAGTAACATCATCTGCCACAGCATTCCCATCACCTAAATAGACAATGACTTCTGATAGGAGAAGAGAATATAAAGGAAAGATGGATGGAATACATGGATTTCAGTTTCCAAAGGTTGAAACAGAAAAGAGAGACTAACTGCTGAGGATCAGATTGACAGAAGAGAAAACTCACTGGAGAATCAGACACAGAACTGCCTCTGTATAAACTCACAGTAGATTTTACCAAATACCATGAAGAAGTGCAAGCAGATTATTTTGTTTCTTAAAGTGCTATTCCTGGAAGAAAACCTCAGACACACCTCATATCATACCACATGCTCACTTTCCTACCCTCCTGCACACAGAGGGAAACCTACTCATACTCATGACCATTGCCTTTCAAGACAGTCGCAATTTCTCCTTCAGTTCCTCCAGTAAAACCACCTCATATCTTTATCTGCTGCCCAAGCCTTCCTTCCCTCCCACATTGCTCTGGTCCTTTGAGGCAAATATCCATTCCAGCCCCAAGCATCTGTTCCACATGTCCCTGTTTAGGCAGGGTTTTCAGCTCCCACTTTCTCTGGTTACTGTTTCCTCCTTCTCTTCCTCTGCTCACTCTCACATCCACAGCCAACCTCTCACTTCCCCTCTTCTTTTAGCATGGTTCAATTCATCTGCTTGATTTGCATGTATAGAAACTGCCACTGACACACTCCCAGTTCCCTAAGGGTTCAGACAAACATTAAGGAACAGCTTTAAATAGAGCAAAGCAAAAGGTTTTGGTCTGTTTCTGAAGTATTTGAAGTCTGCAGTGCTGCAATTGTTTTAAAGCATCTTAAAACATATTCCTAGCAAGCCATGTGTTACTGAACATCCTGACAGTAGCTTTAAGACTTTTTGCTTTCTAATTCCCAACGACTACTGTATAACCTCAATAGTATGAATGTCTATGGCAGTTTAATAGTCAATACTGCTAGTAGCTTATCGGGCACCTAGAAGCTAAGTCATTAGCCGTACACCTTGCAGCCTGAGATGCAATTGAACATGGTGAACATTTCAGACCAATCTGAAAATTATTTCCAGAAGAATCTTCCACACAGTACAGTCCAAAGGGTGTTCTTGACTGAAGTAATCTTTAATAAACAATGCAGAAAATTCATTTACTGTGCGACTGTTATCAGAAATCGCTGTGCACTTCAGAGTGGGTAGACATCTGTTACATCTGGTTCAATGAAAACCCCCAAGGAATATTCTGCAGTTTAGCACTACAGTTGAATGTTATAATGTCAAATATGAAGAACATAACACAGCAGGGTGTCCAGGGACAGGGAGAGGCAGTCCAAAGGACTGCCCTAGTTTCTGTTAAAAATAGGTCAAAGAGCCCGCATAATCAAAGTCTGGCAGCGCATGCTAACTACTGACACCATGTCTCACACTTGCATTGATTGGAAGCAACTCATACACCTTCCTATTACCTAAATACACAAGAAGACTTTTTAGATACTAAATATTTTAAACAAAACCATAGATGACCTATCACTGCAAGAAATTGATTTTATTCTGTATGACCTGTCAGAATAATTTCCAGTTAAATTAATAACTAATGGATACATATTTTTCACATAATGATTTAAAATTCATTAATGTATATTTGCTGAACTAATGAATATGTTACATTATGAATCTCAAGTAGCTGATAGATGTTGTTAATTACACACTGTGCATGCACAAATGCATACAAAACCACTGGTGATAGCACTGTCAGAGAGGAAATGGAATCAAAGAAGAGAGAAGAATTTGCACATTTTTGAAGGTAAAGTGTGGTAACTGACAGACAAAAATGGGTTTCATACCTAAAAATTTATACATCCTCAGCATTGCTAGTATTACTCTGTCCCTGCAATAGAACATCACTAGCTTAACAGCAATGACAAATTGCTCAACATACCCATGCTTTGTGAGTTGTCAAGGATATCAGAAAAGGAAAAAAAGCTGACAATTTCATTTTGCAGTTTATACTAACACAATAAATGAACTGATGGCCAAGCAAAGGCTCTTTACAGAGATCTCATGTGATCTCAAAATCCCCCTAATAAACATACTGGTAAGAAACAAAAATTTTGAATCTGAAAGTGATGTGATGTAACAATGACTTCACACAGATCCATACATAACTTGCACACTGCAATATTATTGACCTGGCTATATCACCTCTCCTCTTTGACCTGTTTGCCCTACCACAAAAATATAAAATAGTAATAATATATTTGCTAGGTAGCCTAAGAAAGGATGGCAAACAAGTGTTTTCAGAACTTGAGGACTACTGCTCCATTTTCAAGAGGAGGAATGCGAAACCAGATAGATGAATAGAGAAGTTTGGGGGGGGGGGGGGGGAAGGGGTGTTTTTCCTACATCACTATTGAATTAGCATGATTTTAGACAGAACAAGTAAGTGTGCTTGGAAATTTATCTAGTTGTGAACAAAGGAAAGCTTCCCTATTCCCACCCTTAGGCAAATATTTTGGATACAATTAACACATAAAACTTGTTAATAGCAATTTGCTACTCATGCAGTAGAGAGTTTAAAAAACAGAAAATGCACTTTGCCCCTTCAAACAAATGAATTTTGCAATTACAGGAGAAGCCATATTCAGCAATGAAAAGAAAATTTCTAATTTTCTTGAATAGATTTAAATTAGGAACAAATAGAAGAATCTCATTTACTTAAATCTTTATAAGGGTTATATTTTGTATTTTAAATGATTGGATAATTTTATTCCTAAAGTTGAAACAAACTCCTGTCTCAGCAAAGGTCTTGCAGTGAAGAGCATTGTTGATTATGTTTTGTAACCAGTAATGAAGAAAGAGCTGGCTGGAGCATTATTTGCCCAAGAGCACATAACTGAACATTGCTTGTCAAGAAATTACTGTGTTAATTTAGGGCATCTAAATTGGATATACTAAAATTAATGACTGTGTTTTCAAAGTTCATTTTTCCTGTGGTATTAGATACTTGCAAGTTACATATAAAGATACTCATTTAGAAAGCTATACATGAACAGAAAGAAAAAGGTGATGTAAGTAACTGGCCCCATAAGGCCATAAGTACATAGCAAATTCAGGCACTTTCAGTTTTCACTGGCACTAAGCATTTTCATACTAATTTCATCCTGTACAAAATTATATCAAATCAGCAAGGCATTTTAAGGCTTTCGACCCAAGAATTATTACTTCCAAGTCATGTTCTTCTGACAAACACATCAGTCCTGAAAATCCATTTATTCCTCCAGCAGGGTTTTGCTAACAACATATTCAGACCCATGAGGAAAGAAGACTCTTATTATAATAAGTGAATGCGCATGGATGGATTAGGTACATTAAGAAAATTTACAGAAATGTCTGCAAGAAAGCTATCAATTCAATAAATCAGTATAAAAATTCTGCAAAGCCACTGAAGAACTTGTGAACTTGGTGAAGTCTATTTGGACTTAGCTTTCTCTTTTTCTCCTACCAAGATTCACATTATTAATTTTGAATAACATAACTTCCAAGTAGTTCAATAAATCTAGGTAACCTGAAGGAATAAGAGACAGGCGGTGAAGATGTAACAGCATGGCATGGCATGCCATAAAGGCTGCAATCAGAAGCATTTATTATGGGTCATAGAAGTTGAGTGTTGAAATACTCTAGAGGAATACTGAAGAAAATAGTCTGCATTTCAGAGGCAGTAAAAAATATTTTTGAGATGGTTAATCCTGCTGTATAAATAATGGCAGCCTCTTCAATTTTCTCATGACAGCATTGATCTTGGGAGGCAGGACCAGTAGGAAAGTGATGAGTGAAGCATTACAGTTATAAACCAATCTCACATTTAATAGCGATTATCTAAAGCTCATGGCTCCTAGTCTGTTGAAACCAGCAATCCAGACAATAACTAGTACATACTATCTGGGTCCAACAATGCCAACATGCCAATTGGTCTGTAGCAGTCACTTGTGAACAGTACTGAAGCTCCTGTAATCCAAAGACACCAGCTATCCTAATTGCTCATTTCTATGCTCTCAGGGCAAGGTGCCCTTTATCATTATTAATAGCACTTTAAAAAAAAAATAAAATAAAATAAAAGAAGAAAGGATGGAGAAGGAAATCACTTTACAGTCAGATTTTGGAAGTACTCTTCAAATACAGGATTTTTTTATGAATTGTATATTATGATCAGCTAGGAGTCAATTGAAGCACTACATCTGTATGCTTGCAAGCTCAGAAAACCCAGTCACTTGTGCATTGCTGTTTCTCTTGACCTTAACCACAGACTGATGGATTCTCTGCAACACACACCAGCTCATATAATACAACTTCATGTTTAAGAGGGAGGGGGAGGAACAGGGAATAACCTCAGAGCCAGTCTCACAGCTGGCCAGTCCACCACAGTTGAACACTACATACAAAGATTGTCATAACAAACCAGCTCAGTTTGTTATTTTTTAAGAGCTAACTAGACCTAATATCTGGTGAAAACAACTGTCAGATATCACTGAGTATAAATATTAAGAACCCCACAATATTTTAATATTTTTATAATCTTGAAATTGACAAATGTTTTCTTAAAAAAAAAAAAGTAAGCAGAAACAAGAGTTGTGTCCTGTAACCAGTCTCCCCTTTGATGTCCATTAATGTGAAACGAGGTTTCATGCATATCCACTGAGCAAACATAAGCATCCTTTATGCAAAAGCTTCTGTCAAAAGCAGATTTTTCTGTTCAACTTCCCCATCATACTACAAATGTGTGCTTGTCCAGCTGCCTGTCCACCCAGCAGCTTTTCAACACACTGAGTATTCTGAGTTCCATTTGCTCTTTGATAGTATCACAATTCTACCAACTTCACAGAACTGGCAGATATGCAAAAGCAGAAGAGGAAAACACACATTCAACTCACTCCCTGCCAAAACCTGATCCCCTATACAAGCATCTGGAAAGCCTGTTCCCCAGTACAGATCCAGGAGCAACAGTCCCTGCTCACCACTCCCTCACCAATCCCCACATCACCGTTAATTTCCCTGATGCCCCTTTCAGCACTGTTTACACACCTAAAGGAGAACCTAACTTCCCCTAGCTGATCTTGGCTTATTGGTACCTACCAGTAGGTGCCTGTCTAAGAAATAACATATTTTCTTTTAATAATATGAAAAGAGTCAGGCACAAATTATATTTTAAACATCTTGCTTGTATAATTTAATTTACATGCAAAAAATTAAAATCCAAAAACTCTTCTCCAAGTGATCTAGATATTTGTGCAAATGAAGCAGAAGAAAGACACTGGACATCTCCCAGAACTCCCAAATGCACCAGGCTCCCCTTATTCCAACACATTGCTTGCTTTGTGCCCTGCTTTATTAGCTTCTGAGGCTTATCTGGACAAAGTTTTTTGGTTTGGTTTCATCATTTGAACAACATTTGCTTCAGATGTCAAGTGCAGAGCAATGCTTTGGTATACCATGTCTCTTAATATTCAGCCCGCTTTTCAAGAGGCGCTGAGTAAAAACCAGTAACAAGAGCACAGCCCTAAGACAATACCTGAAGTGGCACATAAAATATTGAAATTCTGATAACGTAAGTTTTGAAATAAAAACCTGATGTCTCATAACTAAGTCATGAGACCTCATCAGCTCACTACAACAGTCTCGATACTTCCCCTAAAAGCCAGGCTGTCTCCGGGGAGCCATCTTGCTAATATTTCTCAGTAGAATGTAGTCTGAGCACAATTGCCTCTAATTTTACCTACCTCATTTGCTTGGTATCTCAGTTTTATAACGGCTGGCACTTCTGATGCATTTTAATATGGTTTTAAAAGGAATTGAGCTGGATAAAGAGAAAAAAATTGCTATTCTCTCCTTCCCCTGTGTAGCTGAAGTCTAATTGCAAGCACTTTCCCATTTTTGTAGCAGTTACCAGGTTTTCCACACAGGTCTCATTCCTAAGGATGTACACTGCAGGTCAGTACAAGGAATTAGCTGGTACTAGAGCGTGGTGCACACTAGCAATTTTTCAAAGTCACAGCCAGACCCAGGACAGGAGAGGACAAGATCCCTCACCACTGAAAGCAAGGAAGACTCCTGAGTCTGCCCTTGGGAGGAAGGTGGGGGCATGCAAGAACAGGACCCAGTCTCCTGGGGGATGCTGTAACAACAACCTGAAGGTCACACAATGAGGCAGCTGTACTTGCCAGGAGATCCATGGCAGAAGCACCAGCTCTAAGCGCAGGACATGCCACAGATGACTACACAAGGTGTGGATGGTGGAGAAGCGTGCAGGACTGATGCTTTGTTTATTCCCCTCCCAGCAGCCATCAGCCCCTCTCTGCTTGATGTTCCTGCTTCAGCAGCAATGGCTGTGACCTCTGTGGGCTGTTCATTGTGCTCAGAAAGCCATAGGATTTAAATTAGCAAATGAATATTTAATCAATTAATATCAGGCAAGTGTGACAGCCTCAGATAAGCCAGTCTTTTCCACAGCGGGAAATCACCAATGTCTCATTAAACAGAGAATATTTCCATGTGCACCTCATGTAAAACACAAATAATAAAACAAAAGGTTTAAAAAAAAAGCCAATTTCTATCAAACCCTCTAAAGGATTTTTCTTTTTCAAACGTACAACACAACAGTGCATCAAGCCTTTGGTAGCTACATAAGAAATAAAAATGGACAGCTGCAAAATTATTTTAGTTTCAGATTCGCTGAAGAGGAGATTGCACCACACTTCCCATGTTTTTTCCAAAAAGTCCCAAGTACAAATAATTGTCTCCATGTCATCCTCCAGGTAACTCTTCTGCCTTCACTAAAAGCAGCATTAGACACTCTAAAACTTCACACTCCATCACTCAATGGAAGATACTCCGAACCTGCACAAAGCAGCAGCAATTTCTTTACATGGGCAGAATTGTCTGTCCCTGCCCAGCACAGGGGAGTCTCCTGTCAAGGCATTTTCATTACCCCCCTCCACCAGGCCCCTTTATTTTCCCACAACCCTTTCCATCAACTTGATTATGCAGCACCAAATCTGACGTATAACCCAGGCAATTCATCCTTTCCAGGGAGGGAGCTTCAGATGCATTGTTTCTGCAGCACACACACATGCACTCTGCAGGTACAAGTACTAAACCAGTAACAGCATCAATATGCTTCCTGTGGAAGGCAAAAACATTAATCAGCTCCACTTTGACACACCAATGTTTCCACAGAGCTCTCAGTGAAGCCAAGTTACAGGCTACAGAAGCAGGTATGGGTGGCCTGTCAAGACCACATTTTTAAGTATTTTCACAAAGGATGCAGACCCTTGTGCAAGTTACCTGTGAGCACTATTCACCCGAGGGCTCAGGGCTTTTAGTTTTTCAGAGATGACACTGGACTCCACTCCTCAGACTGAATTTATGTATGCATATTTCAAAGGGTCATTTTTTATTCCTGACAGCAACTGCTGTCCCTGTGTAGAGTCTGCACCTTACACAGAGTTAGAAAGACCATGCTGCTGTTAGTATGAATGGTGAGGCACTGATTTCCCAGACCATCACCTTTCTAGGTCCAAACCCGACATCCTTAAGACTTCTTGCTGATCATGAGCTCCCACAGACTCCCAGCCACCTGTGAGTAAGCTCATCATTTCCTTTACAGCAGAGGAACACATTCTGCCTAAGGAGAGCATCTGAACACTCCCTTTCCAGCACTAGTTGAAATTAGTAAGACTCAACAACAGTATCAGGAACTCTGGGAATAGCAAGTTGGCACTTCATCAAGATTTTCCTGCCTTGTCATTCTCTAACCATAATCAAAGCAGCACCAGGGCTAACAAGAAAAAAAAAAGACAAAAAACCTCTCAGTGCAACAAAGCTGTCTTATTTAGGTTCCTTATAGTGTCCTCTACAGGATTCCTTGGTTAAAAAGGTAGGACACAGCGGGAGGTGAAAAAAAATATGTTCATTTTGCTTTTTCATCCTCAGGAAAAAGAAAAAAAAAAAAACCTCTCCATCCACATCTTTTCTATTGGTATGCTCCTTTTCTTCTAAGAAAAATATACCTCTATATTTAAAATACCATAAAAATCAAGCCAAACATCCTCTATGGCTTTACAAATACTCTAAATCCCTCTGAACCAGACTTCTTGCTTTAAATGGGAATTTGCAACCTGTGTCTCAATCCTGCCAAAACACACTGATTTCTTCCCCTTCAGCTATTTGTTGGGAATTAGATCCCCCTTAGTACGTATGTAATTAAGAAAATGTCTGGTTTAGAGCAGGATGGTTGCCCTGCAGGTTATGCATCAAAATTCCTCTACTGCACAGCTGGTAGTCAAGTAGGCTTCTTTTAATAAAATTAACTTTGCCTTTAGCCTTGCTATCAATTTGTATTTACCTTAAGTTAACAATATTTCAGAGATGATAATAAATGCACTGCAGACAGAAAACAAATACACTACTGTATAGAGTTGTATTTGCATGAAAAAATAATAGAACTACATTCTTCTGTGCAGTAGCACCTGCCAAGTCTGATAAGCAAGTGCAAGAAAACACTGTTTTAATGTATAAGTCATGATCCATATATAACACAGAAGTAAATTTGGATTGTCTGGACAAAAAACTGAACAATGCAATACTCTGGAATTAAATCTTTGGATGTTACTTATTGATCTGCCTTGCAGTGTGCATAATATCACCTCCAAATGAAGTTTTTGACCCAAAAACACCACAAAGAAAACCAACCAAACAAACATATAAATAGAGAAAAAGCTTCTTAAATCTGAGGCTTTACACAGCCCTTCAGTATCAGAAAATAAGTTTTTATTTTCCAGCCATATATTTGCATATAAATATTTCCCATGTAGGAAATTGTCATACACTGTATCTTATATAAGCGTTAAACCAAATCGCCTAGAAACCGCCATGTTACACTTCAAGTAGTAGAATTCCATTGAAGGTGGAAAGAAACACCTTCTTGGCTGTGCCCAAAAATTATGATTAAACCCTCTGAATTAGACTACGGAGATTTTATAATTGACAGAAAAATATGCCACAATACCACCATTAAAATAAGGGCAAGAGTGGTTATGATAGAAGAAACTATTTTGCTGGCAAAATACGTTAATTATCACCCTTGTGCCAATCCATACCAAGCTGTGGTGTCTGGAAGGCTATTCAGCAAGATGCGGAGGTCTCACTGGCGCAGATTTGTCTTACTCCCACTATAATTTTTGTTGTGAAACAACACTGACAACTGCCTCATAGGCAAACCTTAGATCTACTAGATGTATGAATGACAGCTGTCCATCAGCCCCTCTCTTTGGACTTTTCTTACCCACCACAGCAAGAAAAAAAAGAGAAAGTGTCATTTCCTCAAGTGGCCAAAGTGCCGTGCCCGAGGGCCCAGTCATTTCTGCCCTGGGAGCAGCATCTTCACCCACTAACTGAAAAATAACTAGCTGCAGGCACAAAAGAAAGCTCAGAATTTTATAGGCACACCATTTCTCAGGATCTATGTTAGCATTTGTAATTTTGCGGGGTGGTAACATTAGTCCTCCTACTGCAACCTCTGAGTACTTCTGAATGGTCATTAGCATCCAACAGGTACATACACTCACAACAAATATTTAAACAAACATAAACAGCCAAAAGGGCACTGTTCATTTACATAATTTGCAAACATCTCTAGAGTGTGCACTTGCAATGTGTAGAAATGTCAGAATATTCTTTTAGTAGACGACACTGAATATTTGAACCTGGCACTTTAAAACTAGAGTACATTTAATTTAGAAATACAGTACCTCAGGAAAATGCACCTTTCAGCTAAACATATTTAAAATACATGGGCAGTTTATGATTTAAAAAAATATTTCTATGGGAATACGGCATTAGGAAGATCTTAACTATCCTCCCAAAACTCCCATGGCTTCACTTTTACTGAAAACATGAAGCTGGAGTACTCTGGCTAAACATTTATATATGAAAGATACACCCACCCCTGAAGCTAGCTGCTGCAAAGTCAGCTGTTCTGCACAAAATTCAAAACCAGGAAACTAAACAGCTCAAACTAAAACATTCAAGAGCATGATCAGTGATGACCATTCCATTCCCTATGGTATTACTTGTGAAAGGACAACAAGTGCTTCCCAGTCATTCATCTCTCTTGCAAATCATGCTCTATCCTATCAGAAACTCCTACTTTAATATTTATGACCCAGTCACAGGAGACTGGTGCTTAGCTGGCCATTGCTGCTCCTGCTCCTTCCCTGCCATCACCAGAACACCTCTAGCCATGCAACACCACCTTCTTATCTACCAAGCCATTAGGTGGCAACGCAGGAACATCCATCACTTACCTCATGTTATGGTGCCTGGCAACCCACTTATTTGTATGGCTGGCATAATCAACAGGAATAGAGTATCTGGAAAATATCCTACTGAGAAAAGTTTGGTCTTCTTTCCTTTGCACATCCTCTGAGTTTGAGAAATTTGATGTACAATTCCATATCCCAAATTTTTAAAGTACTCATTCCTGTTTTAGTGCAGTAAAGTTTCTTCTCAAACTTTTTGGTAAAAAAGACAGCTATCAAGTAAGGGTACTCTGAGAGTGCTCCTGACAACAGTTTGGAAGGTCAAACAGGTATCTGAAAGCTGGTGGGATCCAGTTCTCCTGCAAACCACAGAAATATAAGGAGCCAAATCAGTACAAAATTGGCAGGAAGTTGCCTCAGTTATAACTTAAATCTCTTCCTACTCCAGCACATCCACTTGAAGACGGCATATTGCAAAGCAAGGAGCGGAGGTAATTCAATAGGAAGTTTCATCACAGGGAAAGGGTTCCCACTCTGCTGCAGTATGTCATAGGCAATGTACTGGGCTATCATAAATGAGACTGTTTAGAGCATCAAGCATTGACTTAGTCCAAAATCTACTTCAACACAGAAGAATAAGCCGAAGTGTTTGGATTTCTCTCCCCCTTCAAATTTGCTCCTGTTTCACCTTGTTCACTATTTTTATAGCTAAAAGTTCAGGAAGGGATCTTCAGCGTAGATATTATGAACTTTATTTAAAGCCTTGACACTCTTCTTGTGCTTAGAAACCCAGAAATTTCACAGAACAAAAAGAGAGGCACTGCTCCATCCTGGGAGCACAAGGATCATGGAGTGGGTGAGATGAGAGCACATACTTCTTTCTGCCAAAGTGCTTAGCCCAGCATGGATAAAAATCAATCACTAAGACTTTTTATAAAAACTTAATTTCCACAAGACCAAAATTTCCCAAGATTTCAGGGTTTAGTCTGACCGGGAAAGAATGTTCCAACCCTTTGTCAGGCTGAATTGGGAATAAGCTTCTCTCCTGTAGAGAAACAAAAATTCTCAATGAATAAATATGTCTTAAATGTCAAAGATTTCACATATGATTTAAAAAAATAAATACCTCTTTCAAATGAAAATGGAACTCAGTCACATTCAAACATCCTGAATTCCTCTTTTTTTTCATTGCTTTGTTACATTCATAGTGCAAAAAAGTAGCTTTTAACTAAACAACAGCTGAAGTCAAACTCCCCAGGAATTATTGTGGTTGTACCTAAACTTCACCCAACTCACAATGGAGTTACCCACTTTCAGTAGAGCTAATCAACGTGCTTTACGTCACAAGGTCATAAGCTACAAAACATGTAAGTGCTCTGCAGGAATTCAGCAAAATCATTTTTAAATCAACGGGGGGGGGGGGGGAATGGCTTTCATTAAATCTTATTCATGTACTCTAAAATTCCTGCAAACAAATTCCAGTCTGCTTCCTACTTTGTCTGTGGACTGTAACATTGACCTTTGCATTCAATTTGCATTAGGAAATTCAGCTGCACCCAGAGCAAGGAGGCCAACTCTGAAGAGCAGACACAACAAGAGACCTAAGCACAAATTCCTCTCCCATCCTGTGGTGGCTTTCTGCAGTAGTTCAATACCAGTAATTCCTATGAGAGAAACTGAAGATTCAAGCTCTTTGCATAATTCAGTTTTAGAGAATAAGCACAGAAAAAAAAAGAGACATGAAATCATAGAAAAGTTCAACTTCTACACAATGATGTTTTAAAAGCCCTAGGCCTGTAACAGAAATCTCAAGCAATCTGGCCTTGCAATGAAACCTGGGCTATTTAAATGCAGACAACTAAACCAGAAGTTGTATTGGCATTCAAAGATGATAGCACTTAAATTTTTATCTTTATAAAACAAAAAACAAAACCGGCCAAAAAAAAAAAAAAAAAACAAAACACAACAAAACAGAAAAACAATAAAAAGAAAACAAAAAATGCCAAAAAACAAAGCAAACTCAACCACTCATTCGGAGCATAAACACTCCTTCAAACCCGTTTCATTACACAAAAGACAGCAGAAGTGTTTAAAAGGCTTTCACCGAATCTCCCCTTGCTGCTATGTCCCTCCAGGCAGGCTCTTACTTCAGAGTCAATTTTCAGCTAACTCAGTGACCGAGCTGCAGCAAAACACACATGCAATATCCCCTGAAGCCTGCCTGACTGGCCCATATTACCCAGTGCCATTTTGAGGTTTCTGGGCTCAGGTATGTCTTTCCCCCTCCTTCCCTTGCCTGCTAGCTTCTGAAAAGCTACACATGCCACAGGTCTGCATTTGGGTGCATCACTAGTAGGCGGCAAGTAGCTCCTCAGCATCTGCCTCTTCACTGTGGATATTTACATGCATGGCTAGCATACAGGAGGTCAGGTTGATAGAAATGAGTTGATACCTCTGACTGAGAAGCCCTTAGAGCTTTTCATGCCTCAGGGAGGCTATGGAAGCAAAAAGTGCTCAGCACATCCCCATACGCATGTGCCGTCATGAGAATTCATCTAAATCAGATGGCAACAGTGGCATGGTTTAAGCCCAGCCTGTCACTCAGGCACCAGGCAGCCGTTTGCTCACTCCTCCCTCTTTCTCCACCCCTGATCCCAGAGGGATGGGGAGGAGAATCCAAAGAATGTAACTCCCACGGGTTGAGATAAGAACACCCCAGTAACTAAGGTATAACACAAACCACTGCTGCTACCACCAGTAATAATAATGATAAGGGAAATAACAAGGGAAGTGAATACAACCTCTCACCACCTGCCAACGGATACCAAACCAACTGAAAATATCGGTGCTACCAGTGCTGTTCCCAGGCAGAAAATCAAAAACACAGTACTGCACCAGCTAGTAAGAAGGAGAAAAATGACTGCTACTGCTGAACCCAGGAGAAACAGGCAAAAAAGTCAGGGCGAAAGTGTCTGCCTTTCATAAAAGAGTTAGGGTTGGAAAGGACCTTAAGATCATCCAGTTCCAATGCCCCTGCCATGGGCAGGGACACTCCCACTAAAACATGTCACCCAAGGCTATATTCAAGCCTGGCCTTCTTAGAACTCACCTAAAGTGAATGTCTAACAAACCATAAATAGCTACACATCTTTATGAGAAGTCTTCTATAATCACATCTCCCCAAAATAAATCTCAAAATAAATCCTTTAATGGGAACAGGTTGCAGCTGGCTGCCCACAAATATTCCATAAGTTTTTGCCAAAGGAGCTGTAGGAGCCACACATGAGTTGCTGTAACTCTTCAGTGACTGAGATAAATCAGGAAAAATAAGCAAAGCCTTGGTTTGAAATTACATTTCAGGTAGAAACATCCAGATGAAATAGGGCAAATTTGTCAGCAGTGACCATTTAATTCTGATTGTTTTCAGCAAGGACGCTGTCTCTCAGGAACCCCACAAAACCTGACAAGAACCCAGATCACCAACTCCACCCTGTCTCCCGATGCCATGCATCCTACATCAGCAAACCAACAAAGCACAAGTAATTTAGAAAACAGAAAAGATCATTTAATAAAAGGCTTTAATTAGGGTGGAGCAGAAAGCTCTATTTTAGCATCACCATCTCCCTTATCAACACAATAACACTACTGGAGAAAGTGGAAGATCAGAAAATGGCCAAAGAATTAACCATAACACCTTGTTTAGCTTTCACACTTACTTATCACACAAAGATTTACACCTGATTGGGACTGACAGCTCAATTCAGCTCACATTTACCACACTCTAGGCCAGCAGCAGCAGCACTACATAGGTAGAAAAAGCAGCAGCAGGTTATAATCCCCATTTCTCATTGCTGAAAAGGTGACTTTTTGGTAATACAGAGTTTTTAAAACTGCATATTGTGACTAAACATAAAGAGATAAAGTGAAATACGTATCAGGCTACTCTAAGTGTCTGTATTCAGAACAAAGTATTCTTCACTGTCAGCTTGAAAGCGGTCATCTCCCCTAGCTCCAAGGCATGCCATTACACAAGAGAGGTGCGAGGACCTTTGGCACTCGCTTCTGTGACTCACAGCGTAGGCCAAAAGCACAAAGGATTTGTGGCAGACTGAAGCCAGGACCAGATTGCAAAGGCTGAGCAGCACTGCTTTCTGGGAACTTTCCACTATGCTTTATAGCTGTTAGCTTTTACAGGCGTTATATTTTAAAATAATCACCTGGTTGAAAGCAGTGTTCAAGATTAAAGTTACCAGAAAGTGATTTTACTCATCACCAATTTATGCATTATTGATGTATTTTTTATCATTTCTACGCTTTTCCTATAACTCAGAAAATACTACACCCTTATGTAGGACAGGATTCAATGACTCTCAGGCCAGGTGGTTTGTTGGATGTTTTTTTTACCAGTTTGAAATTCAGTATCGTCACTTACACCACCATAAAATCTATATAAAAGGTAGAGAACAAGGACAGGGACAAGCAGATACTACTCTGATTGATACAGTTCACATACTTGCCACCTAAGAAGTACTAGAACACAGCATGCTCTAACTGTTCTGCAGTAAATAATGCCAAGCACAGAGTAGATTATGTAAGCCCGATAATAGCATCCTGCAGTGATCCCTTACAAGCAATAGGGTAGAAGTTTGAGACAACACTCCCTGAGCAAAACACCAATAAGAAAATGTGAGCATTAAAAGGAGATCACTGCAAAAACCTTAATTTTATAGAAAGCACAAAATGGAACCCTGTGTGTAAACTCAAAACCAGAAATTATGTTACTAGATTGTTATTTACAGAGGAATAGGACACACTCAAGATGGAAAATTCAGATTCAGGGAGACTTGTGCAAGCTGTATCCTATCTTTTTGCATGTCTGCTCAGTGCGCTGCGGTATCACACAACAAAAGGTAGTTGATTACAAAGAAATGCCTATCACATTGCATTTTTACCATGCTTCTGCAAGACTAAGTATAGCTGCTGGCAGCAGAAGAAAGCTGTTATCTTAGGCAGGGAGGAAAAAAATCCCAAACAACCGAACAAAAAAATCCCCAAAATTAAGCAACCACTGGGGCAAGGTGACCAAATCTGGCTCCTTAAGACAATAAAGAACATTTGGCTTGTCTCCACGGGTACAAGGACCAAGTGAGTCAGCCAAGGGGACTTGCCCCAGTGAGATCAGGCTCTGGAGAAAGAGGTAACATTTTTCAGCTGGTGGCTACAGCTTACAATTAAGATTCAAAAGCTCTAGGGTCATGGCTATAAGACACAGAAGCTCAGAAGTAAGATCACTGAGGGTTGACCTCTGAAGAGTCAGGAGGCAATGACAGCATACATCCATCCTGGTCCTGGCTCTGGCCCTGTGAACACCCAGAGGCATTCATTCCCCAAGAAACAGCCTTTGAGACTCTGGCAGTGCCACAGAATCTGGCTTTTAAGTTTAACCTCTGAGGCTACACTTAGGTCTGATGGCAGCATTTTTATTGCATAAAAAGAAGCAACAGAAAGAAAGTTGTCACCATCACACATCTGAGCTAAGATGGATGAGAACTTAAGACAACAAAGAAACCGTGTTGCCACAGCCTTGCGGCTGTCCTCTGCTGACTTCCAAAGGAGATGCACAGGAAAGAGGTGATGAGCTTCTCCAGATATCGCAAAAATCCTCCTAATGAGGGGTGGTAAGACATCTCTTCAAAGAGGTCACTGCCATCTCCCTCTGTAACAAGTTGTAACTTGGCTAGAACAGTAAAAAGCCAATGACTCACATCACCTCTCTTCACAAAAAAAAAAAAAAGGAAGAAAAAAGGCAGCAAGCGAGCCTTCAGAAGCAGATCAATAAGCCATGTCTGTCTTTATCATTTGGAGAAAAACCGACAGCATAACCATAACCTCTGCACCGCAGAAGGACACATCTCAACCTGAGATGAAGATCCTTACACTGTGATTAAGCACTGCCCACAATTTATTCCCTTAACAGGCAAGTGGAGAGTGGGGTGGTTAAAGATTTTGCCGCCAGGCAGAGAAAGGATAAAGGTACCACAGCCGTACGGGACCTTCATACTTACATAGATAATAGCAAGCTTATTACTAAAACCACACAGAGACACCCCCTCATGATCATTACAACATATTCCAAACATTTTCAAAACATACCTCCTGAATTCCAGACCCAGCATTTAAATGCATAACCACAAACTTAGAGGGTATAGGCATTCTTGTCCTATCACACCTCTCTACAAACAGCAGACTGACACAAGTCATCAGCTGCACAGGGAGGCTTCCACTGCAGTAAGTAGTAGTGGTGCCCTCACCTTGTCCCCACACCACAGCAGCCTCAGGGAAGACTACCCATCGCCACAGAAAATGTTGCAGCACACCCAGAGGCTCAAGGACCCTTAGAATCCCATCTGGCCCTCCTAAGAAGTGAAGAGGCTTACTCTTGGCTTTGCTGCACAGCAGGCCTGGAGGTTTCTACCATTCATTTCCCCACAAAAGTGACTGGCTGACACAGCAAGAGCTAATAGAATCCCAAACCCACTCTTCTGCCATCACCACTTTTTCCAAGGGAGCCAAGGCATGCTCTACACAAGACACTTCCAGTTTCCAATGCTTTCCTGAGATACTGTATAATTTAGGGTGCATTGTAAAACAAAACCCTGGAGATGACATAAGTTCAAAGTGGGGATGCTGAACTTTAAAACACAGGTTCAGCTAGGTTTGCATGCTTGTGCTACCCTTTGTATTGTTAAAGCACAGGGGAAGGTGGGAGGGAAAGTTGTGAAAATATTAAGGCGAATTCAGAGGAAAAGGCAAAACTGGCAGTAAAATGACAGAGGTTAATTCTGCCAGATTTTCTGTAGGTGCAAAAGATTTTGTTTGGTTCTGGGAGAGCCTGGGGTTTGAATTGTTTTTATTAACTCCTTCCCCAGTGTATCAGGGCAGAGAAGCATTTGGAGTCCGAATGACTTTTATTTATGTTTTATTACCAAAGCAAATGAAACAGACTTCCAAAGATCTAGGATGATGGATTCTACAGACATAAAAATCAATTTTTCTCCCCATTTTTGGCTATCTCTGCCAAGTTACAATTCACTGCAGATTTTTTTCATCTGAATTTTAAATCCTCAAACATAAGTGTTCATATTGCAAAGTAATAGACTTCAGAGCTGCAGAGTGATACAAAGAACTGAAGTGAGCAACAAACTGTAGATCTTTCTGTTACAGGCACAGCCTCCCATGTAATATTTCTATATCGCTCTGCAGCAGGGCAGGCGCTTGTCTCCCAGCTAGTAGCTGAGTTTTTCATTTCACCTATATTTTCTCAACTACTTGCTGAAGCAGTGAACCAGATTAAGCCGGTTTGCACTGCCTATGACAGGATATTAGCTATTGAGAGGCTGCATACATTAACTGCCAGAACAGATGAGTGCTCTAACACTTACAAATCACAGGAGAGGAAGAATAGAGCAAGAAGAGATCATTCACGTGCTCCTCATTAGATATGCTGATATCTTATCAGCTCACCACAGACAAGCCAGATGTGAAGGTGAGCAGAATTCAAGTAAAAAACGAACCCTAAACAAGAAAACCTGCAAACCTGTCTGCGAGCACGTACTGTAGGAGTGCAAGCGAGAGTGCTCTCAGAGGTGCTTAGCTCCAGCACTACAGAATTCCAGCTGTCAAAAACCACTATCATATATGGAAATTAAATCTCAATCCCCTATTGAAAAAAAATATAGGAGGGTCAGGGCAGGCACAACTTCCTTGATTCAGTGCAGGTGGAGAGCTTGCCTTGTCACTCACATTCCTTAATGGGAATATATTACTGGGGAAATGACATGAATTCTGCCTAATCCCCATTTTGCAGCACATCGCTATTCACTCACACAGGAATTTCCATTTGTTTCAGCCTTCCATGAGGTTATTCAAGGGACAGTGCAAAAACCTAAAGGAGGGCTAAGAGATTATTCTTCCAGAAGCTCCTCTATAGTAAAAAAAAAAAAAACACCCCTCTATTGCCTTTATGAAGTAGATAAAGGCTGACGTTTCCCATACACACATAATGTTTGTTTAAATGAGTACAGTAACTTTACATTTGAGGAAACACATTTATTTCTGTACATAAACAGAAGCATGAAAGATTAAGGACAGCTGTGCATCTGTTTATCCGAAACATATACACTATTATCTGACTTAGGGCAAACAGACATTTTAACCTCTCCTTCAGCACCTGATGTATCATTTCTTTCATACTCAGAATCTTTCCTGTGGATGCTCAGGCAAGTGATGGGGAATGGGACTGTTCACATCATGCTAAAGGCAGCTAGTGGGAAGGAAGGGGGTAAAGCCCTTCCTTCCTCAATCTCACTTCACTCCTTATCAGTTTGTTTCTTTCACTTCATAAAGCATATTTGTGCATGATGCAAAACATTGACACGTTAAGAGCCAATGGAAAAGAGGAAGACACAGAATTTACCCTAATTCCAAAGTAACTTGGTTCATTATAAAACATAAAAGATGGCGCTACTGGGGCCACTATGGCTTTCTGCAAGTAGTCCAGTATCTGACCAGTTTCACCTTACTCTCTTGGGCATGTTACTAATGTCCATCAGGTACCTGGAGAATGAGAATCTATTAGACCAAAATGAGGGTAATGAGATCTGGCTCCTGAAGACCTGAGCTTGACTGCGAGGAATTAGCAAATACTTGTTCACTGAAATAGACTTGGCTGGACCAGAATAATTCATAACTTCCTGAAGCACCGTAGTTAAAAAGAATATTCTATTGGGGAGCAAAGGGGATGAATTGCTCTACTTCAATTCTTTCTGATATGAGAATTCAGACATCACTAAAAAAAAAAAAAAAAAAAAGAAAAAATGAAAGTGTTACTTTCTACTACGAAAAGGACTAATGAAAAATGGAACAAACCAAATTAATAATAGCCAAATTAATGCAAAATATGGTGGCAAAGTCAGCCCTTACAGGGTAAAGAATGACAGCATGTTCCTCTAAGAGGGATCTGGGAAAAGAGTCCTAGAAAACTCTAAATAGGGAGAAGGAAGGCAATTCATTCCACATTTCCTAAACATTTTTTGAGTATGTTGGTTGGGCTATTAAATACACAGCTATTTATAGAAATCTGTGGGGGTCAAGTGAAAGGAGACCTTGTTAGGAGGAGAAGTACTCATTTTGGACTGGCCAAGTATAACGCGTGCACTGCTTTTATGCCTGCAGGGCACTTCCTCAAGGTAGAGCCAACACATTAAAATGCAGATTTCTGCAGTATAGTCCCCCTCTCCCATGTTTCTTAGTGTTCCCCTGGGAGGAAAGATATAACTGAGACCTACAAAAACCAAAACATGAAGGTACTGACTACTTCCCCTTCAAAAAGGGGAGATATATATATATACACATACATATATACCCGACTGCATGTCTTACAAGCAATAACCTCCCCCTCTGTCTTGAAGACAGAGATTGCACACATGCATGAAATCACTGAGTTTTGTCCTGGTGCCTCATTCCCCCCCTCCGTGTGGTCATTTTTTTGCTGGCTGGCATTGCTTTTTAATGGATATTTAGGCTATAACTTCAATTTTTTCCTTATTTCAATTTGAAAAAAGAAGAAATCAACATCAGGCTATATTTCCACACAATGCATACATGCTTCCTATGAACTGTTACCCAAATATGCGGGTCTAAACTTGTAAGAGGAGCATGCTTGCCATTTTGTTAGCTGACACCCTGTAAAACTCTGCTCAACACAGAAGGGGCAAGCTCAAAATTCCATCTTGATTTTGTCAGTGAGACAAACCCTTCCACAAACCACCAGGGTGAAACAGCAGCTTGTCTTTGTTGGCTAGTATTTACAGCACTGACAACAAGAACAGATGCAGATGTAGTGTGAGAATGCTGGGGGACAGCACTGTGACCAGAAAGTGTGCTGCACCAAACAGTGCAGGGAGGAATGGCCACAGCAGCAAACAGTGAGCCTGCACCTGGGCTAGCTATCATATTTTAGAGCATTTCCTAGTTTCTCAAGGCTCTGAAACATTTACAACTCTGAGAACTCTATGTGGTTAGAAGATATCTGCATATCAGTGTATAGATTTTTGTAAATTTTCTACCTAATTAGTTCCAGCTTCTGTTTGGGCAGACAAAAAAGCTATGCGGTTTCCTGTATCCAAGGCATTACAATTCCCCATCCCAAGATTGTTGACACCTATTCCCACAATTCACTGCCAATTCTCCTCTCCCTTCCACCACCTTTGCTCTCCTACTCTCTTTAGTAAGAGAATAAAAATGTAGACAGCTGCAATTCATCCTTACTCAGCCACTGACCCACACAAAGTTTATAGAAACCAAACTTCTTGAAGTCTTCTACCCATCAGTCCAGTTTGGTTAAAATTAGGAAGCACAAGCCTATTTTCATTAATAAAAAAAAAAATGCAAAGAAACAAACAAAACAAGGCAACAGGAAACTGAACCCTGTGCCTGTAATTGTTACAGAGCACTTTGATGCTGTTTCTCAGACTATTTCTTTCGTTCATTCATTCTTGGTCAGGTGTGTATCTTTTAGAAATGTAGACTTTCCAGGAAAGGACTGAGAACCTAAAGTAACAGAGGCACAATATTGAACAGAAATGTAGATGCAAACCAAGAGAAGCTTTTTATTGCCCATTAGCACTCCTGAAAATATCAACTAGCAACCAAAGCAGCAGTATCCCAGGTGCTGGGAGGCACTGTCAACCAGGTCTTTCCAAGCAGTACTGCACAAGTATTGGTGCACAAAACCTTCATACATGGGAAGTAAATCATTGTCCACCAATGGTATAGAGAGACTCCAAATACATTTGCACTGTTACAGCCATGTAGTGTTCTACACCACTACTTTTAGCCACTTTATCTCCTGGGTGATTTTTTCTTCCCTTAGCAATTAATAATACCAGTAATTACTACATGAAGTCATACTTCTTCAAAAGCATAATTGCAACTTCCACTGCCAGCTAGCACAAGGTAACAATCATTTGTGTGACAAACCTTAGCGCTCAATGCTGACATTATTGAGCCCAGAGCTGAAATACAGAGAGCAAATGACAGTCCAAGGAAATTCTTGCACTATGGATTTTATCACCAAATCGCAGTTATTTGCTGCTTCTGCCAGGGAACGTAAAATTACTTAGTATTCATATTACAGTGCAGTCCTATCCCAGGCTGATTTAAAGCCTACATTATAATTGCTAATGATTACTCATGAAAAAGAGACTATTATATGTAAAAACTGCAATCACTGTTAATCTATTCACCTATCCATTTTATACTGATACATTTTCTAAACAAAGCTCTGCCTGAATTGCTCATAATTAGCTTCTATTCTTATAGTTTTAATTGCTTTTCTTCTCCCCCTCCCATTTTCAAACAGAACATTTTACACATCTTTAGATTTATTTTTTCAAAAAAAATTGGACTGAATTTTTATGACTGAAAACCTGACACTGTACAATTTGGAATTTTAAAATACCTTCCATGTTGTCAAATACTAAATGCCTAAGCAGTGTTCCAGGAAATAAATATTTTAAAACAAAATCAAAATTTCAAGCGCAGCATCAGCGTATGTAGCCTGGGAGCATGGAAGAGCTACAGTACTATGGGAAAAGAGGTGGCTGAGATACCATTTTGTTTCATTTTTTTCAAGAGCTAAGTGCACTCTGCCCTTCATCTGCAGGCTGACAAGAGCCTGGTAATCAAGACATTTTTGGCACTCCAGCTGGGAAAAACACTGCATTTAAGGGTCTCTCTCTCCTCAGACTCTAGTGCTGTTATGCCAGCTCAAGTATATATGGTATTAGAGATGCTCTTTCTATTCCACTGTCCTTCAGATACCTGAGCTGCATCGCCTGGAAAGATATGCTGGGTTTGGCTAGGATAGAATTGTCAGCATAATAGCTGATATGGGGCTATGTCTTGGATTTGTGCTGAAAGCAGTGTTGATAACACAGGGATGTTTTCTACTGCTGAGCAGTGCTTGCACAGTCAATGCCTTTTCTGCCTCTCCCATCCCCCTATCAGCGAGTAAGCTGCGTAAATTAGAAGAGGACACAGCCAGAACAGCTAACCCCAACTGACACAGGGGATATTCCATACAATATGGCATTACAATCAGCATATAAAGCTTGGGTAAGAAGGGGCAGGGCATTGGGAATGATTATGTTTGTCTTTCCAAGTAGCCATTACACATGACAGAACCCTGCTTTCCTTGAGATGGCTGAACATCTACCTACTGAAGGGAAGTGGCAAATGAATTCCTTGGTTTATTTTGCTTCTGTTTGCAGCTTTTGCTTTACCATTAAACTGCCTTTATTTCACAAGGATTTCCTCACTTTTACTCGTCTGATTCTCTCCCCCAGGCCACTGAGGGAGAAATGAGCAGCAAGAGGCTGCATGGGGCTGAGCCACTGGTGGGGTTAAACTCCAACAAAAGACAATTAGAAAAGCTCACATGCAAGAGCCAACAAAGCATTCTCTGCAGTGCATAGCTTAAGTCCTCCCAGATATTAACTAATGTCTTGTTTAGAAGTATCCCCCTGTTAAAGTGACAGAAAAAAAAAATTGAATTCCAACTGTAATTTCCATTACTGTATTTTCTTCTTCCCACTCTATGATACTTGATCCTACCTTGTGTCCAGAATAATATTTTATATCTGGTCCTCAGAGGGCAAGAATAAATGCATTTGGCTTGAGATACAGGCTGAAGGACAGAAGTTTGTCGCTGAGTATTCTCTGCCAAATCTCTTGCACATACAAAGTTATGTAAAAGCAGACACAATTTTCCTCTTTCTACATATTTCAGTTGTGGAAAAGCCACCGATTTTAATGAACTGTTTCTCTGCTAAAGCACTTACAAGTGGCATTTGCTAATGTTTGTCTTTACATCAATTTCAGTGACTGTTAGACTCTCAATCTGCAAGAGTCCTTCACCACCAGTTTCATGCAATTTGCAAAATGTTGCACTAATCAGTAGCTGCTTTAATCTTCATAAAATCAGGAAAGCTCTTTGGCACTAGTGCTACAGTGAGTGGAATAACTCATGCCAAAAATTTTACCCCTTTCAGAGGCCTTGCCTTTGCTGTTGAGCTTGAAAATGCAGAAGGCATAACCTGCACGAGTCTGGATCATGAAAGATTCATAGCCAGAAGTGACCACATTCACCATGTATGTCTAGTTTCCAGCACAGCTTGTGAACCAAGTCCATGGATGGATTTCTAATCATGCACTGTTTTTTTTTTTTTTGTGCCTGTATTTATAAACTTCAATCACCTTCACAAGATTCATACATATGCATCATGTGCTCTCATGAGAAAATCATGCATACAAATATATAAACACACACGTTCTATTTTAAATGTCTCACCAGAGTACCTACACTTTGGCTTCAAGGCAAGACTGTCCTATACATCTAGGAAAAATCACTTCTACTGTTTGGCCTCCCCACTGATCAGGATCAGCTTAGTAGCATAATTTACCGCATCCTCAGAACTGCTCCAGCATATCCTTGCCACTCATCCAAGCACCCCTTCCAGGAAAGTGTTGTATACTTCCTGACACATCCTCTTTACCTTTGGAGTCACTGTGCTCAGGACTAGAGGACATTACCATAGGTGAATTTATGAGAAATCAGTAACATTGCAGGGGGTCTAAGGAAGGGAGGAGAAAAATATGGTTCGCAGGATTTTTCAGATTCTGCCTTTTCTTTCAGTACCAGCTGTACTGAAAGAGAAAGTTGGGATGGAACTAACTTCTCTTACAGAGCCCATGCAGCACTGTGCTTTGCATCTTTGGGTAGAATAGCATCAGTAACGTACCAGTGTCATGGCTACTACTGAGTAGTGCTCACAGAGCAACGGTTCCTCTCCATTGCCATGCCCTATCCCCAAGGCCAGTAGGCTGGTGGGGGGCAAGGGGTTGGGAGGGGAATGTGGCTTTGATCACTGACCCAGACTGACCAGAGAGATATTCCTTACCATGTGACATCATACTCGGCAATAAAAGGCTGAGGAAAAGGAGGAAGGGACATTTGTGGTTAAGGCATACGTCTTCTACAGCAACTGTAATACATATTGGGCCCTGCTTCCCAAGAAGTGGCTGGACATCAGTCTGCTGATAGGAAGCAACGAGTAAATTTCCCCTTTTTGCTTTTCTTCTATTATGCAGCCTTTGATTTTCTCATTAAACTGCCTTTATCTCAGCCTACACACTTGTCCATCTTTTTTGCCCCATTGAGGAAAGGGAGTGAGAGTACAGCTAACGGTCTGGAAGCGAGCTGAGGTCAACCCATCACAGCATCATATCCATTTTAGAGCAAAAGTTGACATCACCTCTATTTTGGAGTAATTTTAAGCTTCAGGGTTTTTTACTTGCTAAAACTTGCACCTGAGATGACTTTGAAGCTCCCAGTTATGCTGGCACCAGTAGAGGAGCCCAGTACACCAACAACACACTCACGTCATGATTCAATAAAACAGAACAAGGTGAATGCTGTTGGCTTTAAGGCTTATGGTCCTGCTGCGTGAGCCAATAATTCACATACATCAACCCAGGTATGTAGAACTATTATGCCTATTTGATGCAGGAGCTTCTCTGTAAGAATTTAAGTACCCTCAGGAGATGAAAACTAGGAACAGCAGCAAAACCCACCATGTAGCCCATCTACACTTCCAGCCACCTCAGCAATAAGATTCTCTCCAGTTGCAGCTGTATCACCCTGAATGCTTTCCCCTGGTCTCTCAAGGGAAAAGGAGATTGCAACTGCCTTGTGTGCCCAGAGGTACCACAAACAAAATAATTATTCATTTTATTGTCTAATTCTTGTGCCAAGAACACTGCCATCTTTTAGGAGTCTTGAATCAAAACTTCTGTGCTCTGAACAGAGCTTTCAATCATATTTGGGATTTACACAAGCCTTTCCCAAGACTTCAGAAAATAGAATCATTTTTGGATTATCTACCATTCATATGCACTTGATAAGCTGAAGAGAGTTAACTTTCAAATCTTTTACACAAAGAAGTGAAAGCATTCCTGCATGAAGTCCCACTTATCCAAACACACAACAGTGTCAGCTTGAGAGAGTAAAGAGTGATAGATTTACTCTAATCATGTCATACACCAGACACTTACAGAAGAAAAGACTTTCAAAGAGCATCCAGAAAGTGCCTGGAATTTTCACCCCAGCTGAGGGGATATTGATTACTATGTTTTGCGCCTATATATGCGAATTTTCCTCCTTGGAGGAAGGGACAAGGGAAAACTGAGTAAAAAATTGTTAATGAAGATGCCCACCTCACAACCTCTTCTGTGCACCCTGTGCACAATAACAGCATCCTCAACATCACCAATTCCTGGAAACAGCCATCAGTACCAAGTTCTCACAGAGTTTGAAAGCAGCTCTAACACAAAGCTCCTCAGCACTTGGTGATCCTAGCTGGAATAGGATCCTGAAACACAGACCAGAGAAATAAGCTTAAGAATCAGTTCCTTGCTCGAGAGATAAAGTGAGTAAATTCCTACAGATCTGCAAGAAATGTAGAAGTTTTCTTCTTGAATAGTCTTCCTTTTTGAGGAACTGCAAGTGAAGCTTTTTTTCCTGTGGAAAATTCTTACTTTTCCCCAAAATGCAACACACCATTCACCTTTCTCACCCCTGACTGAACTTTGCTTTGCACCCAGCTGCACACACTTGAAGTTGATTTCCTGCATTGTTTCCTTTCACTCCCAGAGTATTTCAGCTCAATCTTAAGAAAAAAAAAAAAAAAAAAAAAAAAAAAAAAAAA